>JASTWK010001317.1:0-25000 GCA_030770225.1 Temnothorax unifasciatus
TAAAACTCATCTGCTCCAATCGCCACCTTTTATCCGTGATCCAAGTGCTCTTGGTGTTTATTGGAGCATGCGACGCGAACAAACCTTCTGTAAACAAAATACAATATATAATATCAAAAACGGTCAATCTAAGAAATTACATCATAAAAATATCATATATAATGGGGGGGGGGGGGGAGCTATGTTCCTTCTTGCATCTCGGATAATTTTTGGATTGGTGAAAGAAAATTGACTACTGCGCATCCTTGGAAATGCTACACCTGTCTTGTTACATCATGGCAGGGACCAGGAGCCTTAAATAACAAATAATAAAACATTATTAATTTCTATTAATAAATAATATAATTCCAGATCTAGACGACAATAAGAGTGATGAGGGTGATGAGCAGATAGTCCTTTTTAGCAGTCCATAGACTGTTGTTATGTAGCGGTATGTATTTTTTGTATTTTGTGTTTTTTGCTTGGAGAAGCAGTAATAAATTTGGATGTGCTTCACAGAGAACGGCGGGGTGGGGCCGTTCTCATCCCTAATTCATTTCTTTTTTTTTTTCAGGATAAAATGGTATGGAGGGGCAAATATTTGGTTGTGCCTCACAGGAAAGGGCGGGGATGGGGCCCTTTCCCTTTCACATGACTTTTTAATACTGCAATTTCATTACAGCTATTAATTATATCTATATATAAATTTGGCAATAAGAGCCAGGCGCGGTAATTTGTGCGCTTTATACTTTAGTATAATTTAAGTAATTAAACAATATAAACAATATAAATTTTTAATTCATTATCAGTATGCGTTGAAGATGATCCAAAAAAGAATCGAAACGTTGTTAATATAACGTTTATATTCTTTAAGTATTTATATTTTATAATAAAATATAAAGCGCACAATTTACCGTGCTGAGACTCTTATTATCAAATCATGAGAGTCAACGCGGTTATTTGTGCGTGATTAATCAAAATTTATTTATTTCTTCTTAAGATTTTCGTCCGAGCGTTTCGGCTCCGCATTGAGCCATCATAACCGGCATAACAAATACAATTTAATTTAAGATCGTGAGTATTAAATTGTATTTGTTATGCCGCTGATGATGGCTCAATGCGAAGCCGAAACGCTCGGACGAAGATGTTAAGAATTAAATAAATTTTGATTAATCACGCACAAATAACCGCGTTGATTCTCATAGCGTGATCTAATAATTTTATTTTGTTCATTATCGAGAGTCCTAATTATTTGATTATACAATAATATTATAAATAGTTGTTAATTATTACCTTTTAATTATATACATATTTTATATTATAGTATTATATATATAATATGAAAATTTTGTTTCGTACTTTTATCATGTATATATGAATTATTATATAATGTGTTTAAATGAATAAATTTTGTATAATTTTATTACAATTAAATTGAAATAATGTTTTTTTAAACGTATAACCTTTATAAATATATAATGGGATGGGGAAAAAGCCGGAAAAACCGAAAAAAGCCGGTACGATAATGTATTCTCGTTCTAGTACACTATTGGTACCGTGAGAGTACAGCGTACGATCATAACCCTACATCAAGCGCACAGTAGCGCTACGGTAACCGTACTGCGTACCAAATACGGTGTACTGGTAACGTACGCCTACGGTACGCACGTACGTGGTAGCTACAGTACCGATACGCAAAGTACGACGTACGTTTATCGTACCAGTACTGTGGAAGTATCTTGTTATCTGGGAACTATCAAACGACACAACGAGTCGGTCCTACCCCTATTAGTATACCTATGTATAAATAATAAGTCGACATCCCCTCGCGATTCTGTTAACGCATAAGCATAGAGGATAAGTTGCGACGCCTACGAGGCCTTAACTGTAAGAATCACACAACCCTTCCTTCAGGTAGTACGAATCCAAGCCTTCCAGACCCTTCCAGAAAATTCTCGAACCATCCGGCCAAACCGATGACGCAACTCAACCCTTCCACCTACGCAACCCTTCCACTTACGTAACCCTTCCACTTGACCACCCCCGCCACCAAAGAAAAGAGTATATAAGTGGCGAGTTTCCCGAGGGACGCAGTATTATTTCGTCAATCATCCTCCGGAAGGGAACTCGACTCCAATCTCTGAGTAAGCATCCTTCTATATCCAAAGCCTTCCTATATCCACCAACACATCGTATACTATTTCATACCACGTACTATCTCATACTGTATCGTAATATTCAATAACATTGCTTCGTGTATTTTCGTATTGTAATATTCAACAACATCGCTTCGTGTGTTTTATATTGTAATATTCGACAACATCGCCTCGTGTATTTTCATATTGCAATATTCAACGATATCGTTTCGCGTGCTTTCACACTGCAACATTTGACAGCATCGCCTCGTGTATTTCTATATTGTAACATTCAGTGACACCATTTGTGCATACTCATATTCTGATTAAATAATAGCATCACAGTGCGCATATTACAACATTCGATAGCGTCACCACGTGGCCTTAGCGTCACCCCGCGCCATCTTGACTCTGTAGCGTCACCACGTGGCCTTAGCGTCACCCCGCGCCATCTTGACTCTGTAGCGTCACCACGTGGCCTTAGCGTCACCCCGCGCCATCTTGACTCTGTAGCGTCACCGCGTGGCCTTAGCGTCACCCCGCGCCATCTCGACTTCGTAGCGTCACCGCGTGGCCTTAGCGTCACCCCGCGCCATCTTCGAAACAAGTTTAACCACGTTTACTCTAAACCCATCGAAGGCTTAGTTGTTGTTATATTCATTTGTAACCTAACTTTAGTTTTGTATTAAGAATCTGTATAACTCTTTTGTAATACATTACCATTCAAATCGAGCCTTCGCATTTCATAATTTCTTTTACCAATCCCACACACCCTATGCCAAACCCCGCCGCAAAATCAGCTCATTGAATAACTTCTAGGAGTATTTCAATTCCAAGCCTTCCTTTTGCACCACATTTGCATTCGAGGCAGTGCTGTACGCGCGGCACGCTATCGCTTGTGAGTGTGTAAAGAGGGGCAGTGCTGTACGCGCGGCACGCTCAATCGCAATTGCAACAGGAACGCATCGTGTAAACTCAACCTTCAGCTCTTCCTGCGCTACACCCGCACACGTGGCAGTGCTGTACGCGCGGCACGCTATTACTGTGGGAGACGTGGCAACAGGAATCACTGAAGTGTATTCATCCCCGTTGTATTCAACTAAATGAAGATAAATGCCGAAAGGGCGGCGAGCAGGACTTAAACATCGAACCCGTAGACTGAACCGCCTCCTCTACGCCTCCTCTCTTAATCCAGTACTAGGAGTCGAATACCGCGAGGACCCGGAATACGAACGATATTTCGCCACAGGGCCCACGCGCAAGGCGGGCGCTATCCCCAAAATAATCGGGAACGTAGTGCTTATCGATCACTATAGACGGGTTACCATCCCGGGCAGCAAGTACTGGGTCACCGCCCAACGTAAGATCGCGAGTGACAATCACCATCTAGTTTACATACCGCTACGTAAAGAAGAATCTCGTGCGAACTACCGTGCGTTTTTTGAGAGGCGTCCATACCAATTGACCCGCATCACGGAACCTGAGAGACCCCCGACTCCATCGAATAGATTCATCGAGCAGATCAGAGAGGACGATCCCCGCCGAGGCTACTACTCTCGACGCCGTGCCGAGTTCCCCCATTCGCGATACGACACCTGCACACCTGAACATTGGGGCACCGCCGAGCACCCTGTGGTAATCGACTAAAGGTAAGTGACGACGCCCCCTGGATTTAATCAGCGCGGTATGAGCGAGCTCCCGACGCGACGCCCCGCGCGACGACTGACGCCGCTGGCTTCCAGAATCGCGCGCCGAAATTGGTTATCCCGCGCCGTCTGCGTTTTTACTATCTGTCATCAAAACCGGAATAGCCGACATTATCTTTGTGAAGAGTGTTTCCGCGATCTAACCAGCGAACAGCGCAGTCAATACGACCTCCTTGTGCGCCATTATTTACATATCGGTTATCGATATAAGGTGGAGGAGTGTGACTCGTGCGACGTGATTATTGGAGAACTAAAGAAACCCGCGGAGTGCCCCACGTGCGCCGATATCTTTCGCGACGTAGCATTGTCAGTAACACGCGACGGAGGAACACAATATCTAGAAGCAGAGCCTACCGTTATCGCCATCTCTCAATTCCGCGGTCAGCGAAGTCGGTAAATTAGAGATGTTCCTAGTTCAAGATTGGTAAACGTCGAAGTCGGTAAATTAGAGATGTTCCTAGTTCGAGATTGGTAAACGTCGAAGTCGGTAAATTAGAGATGTTCCTAGTTCAAGATCGGTAAACGTCGAAGTCGGTAAATTAGAGATGTTCCTAGTTCAAGAGTGGTAAACGTCGAAGTCGGTAAATTAGAGATGTTCCTAGTTCAAGATCGGTAAACGTCGAAGTCGGTAAATTAGAGATGTTCCTAGTTCAAGATCGGTAAACGTCGAAGTCGGTAAATTAGAGATGTTCCTAGTTCAAGATTGGTAAACGTCGAAGTCGGTAAATTAGAGATGTTCCTAGTTCAAGATCGGTAAACGTCGAAGTCGGTAAATTAGAGATGTTCCTAGTTCAAGATCGGTAAACGTCGAAGTCGGTAAATTAGAGATGTTCCTAGTTCAAAATTGGTAAACGTCGAAGTCGGTAAATAAGAGATGCTCTTAGTTCAAAATCGGTAACCATTCGAGCCGGTAAAATAAAGGCACGCATATCTCGGGTCGGTAACAAGATAACCCGGGATCTTCTGTACCAATGTGCCCAAGGAACCCGGTTAGCCGCCCTCAATTGTGGATAACTCCCCCGCCAACGCCACTCAGGGCTTGGTTAATGACAGGAACGTGCGTTTACGCCCTGTTTTTCCAACATAAAACTACCCGTACCATTGTTTGTGAGGATTGCCTACTCCGCACCTATCAAGCAGTCAGACCAGATTTCGAGGGAACGCTAAAGCACTACGTACAGTACGGTCCGCAGACAGAGTTCCCGACGTGCTCTGATTGCGCTAAGGTCTTGGCTGACCGCAGCCCCGCTTTTGATTGCCGCGCTTGTGCCGGAGTAGAGGAACCGTTTGAACGGTACCTGTCAAACCCCTTAAATCGAGGCGACTTGCTATTAGATTCGGATCTCCCAGTGAGAGTGCGGATCGCACAAACGGTCTGGTGACGGGCATCTGGATAGCGAGTTACCCCAGTCGCGGGTATCCCCGGATAGAGCCCCTTGGCTCAGCGACCCGAAACAGCGACTAGTCCCGCACAGCGATCCGAGCACCGCGTCGCGGCCGCGATCCCCACGGGACGTAACATTAAATCAAATCTTAATTTGATATCTTATAATAGTGAACGAAAAGAGCTGGTAGTATAATAAAATTACGAGAATTTTGAAGCTTGAAAGCTTTTAATTTAAGATGATGTTTTAATAATTTTAGCTTCCTCATAGAGGAAGCTTTGTTTTTGTAAATTCGTATATGAACTTTTGATTGCGTATAAAGTTAGCTCTAATCAACAAAATTTAAAAGATTTATATATAAAATAGGGGTAGGAGAAGAAACCAAAGAAAAGATTGTTTTTTGAGTTTTTTATGTCAATATGTTCAGTGTTCTAAAACGTCGAAATATTGCATTAAAAAAATGTCTGTCTGTATGTATGTATGTATATATGTATGTATGTATGTATGTGCCAAATTTACTGAAATTTTTATAACTCCAAAACTAATCAACCAAATCTTAAAACAATATATATGAAATAGGGGTAGAAAAGACTGAAAAATATAATAGAATTAATAAAAATTGCTAATAATAAAGTGGTTATCGATTTCTGTTAAAAAAAATTTATGTGATTGCTCTAATTTCCAAATTTTGAGATATCAAGCTTAATTTTTTTTTTATAGATGGAGTATTATTAAAGGTAGGTTGGGGTGTTGAATTTAGCAAGGATCGGTGAAAGAATTACCGATTTCTGGTTATTTTTAGAAATGTCCGTAGTTGCTCTAATTTCCGTAAATTTTGAGATATTGAGTTTAATTTTTTTTTCATGGGTATCACTAAAGGTAGGTTGGTGTGGAATTTGGCAATGATCGGTGAAGGGGTTAGCAATTTTTGCCTAAAAAGTGTACAAGTCATACATAAAAAAAGTTGCCAATAATTAATACTAAATTGTCAAAAAACATCAATTTGTGAAAAGTCTCAATTATTGAGACTTGAGATGTAGCCCTTAAAGGTTAAAATTTTAAAATATTGGCAATTTTTCTAATTCTACTGTATTTTTTAGTCTTTTCTATCCCTATTTCATATATAATTCGTTAAGATTTGATTGATTAGTTCTTGAAATACAAACGTCTGAAATTTTGGGTAATTTGTACAAAAGAAACAGTACGCATGTTTAAAGTAGAAACTTACACATTGCTTTCTCATAGTTTTTAAGTGTGCAAGTAGAAACTTGCACATTGCTTCCTCATAGTTTTTAAGTGTGCAAGTAGAAACCTGTATATTGCTTCTTTATAGTTTTTAAGTGTGCAAGTGGAAACCTGCACATTGCTTCCTTAGTTTTTAAGTGTGCAAGTAGAAACCTTCGCTCACAAAGCTTCCTCTATGAGGAAGCCTAAACAAATAAATACTAGTAATTATACATCGAATAAAATACAAGCTTGATCCTCATAGAGGAGCTTTGTGAGCGAAGGTTTCTACTTGCACACTTAAAAACTAAGGAAGCAATGTGCAGGTTTCTACTTGCACACTTGAAAACTATAAAAAAGCAATGTGCAGGTTTCTACTTGCATACTTAAAAACTATGAGGAAGCAATGTGCAAGTTTCTACTTGCACACTTTTTAAATATTCTTACATTATTTATTACGATATCTGTACTTGAGTGCTAGTCGATATTAGGGTCGGTACGTTTCTTTTTTTAAATTAGTGAACATTGAAGTACCGCCCTTAGACTTGGAATACTTTTTTAATTGTTTAAAACAAACATTTTATATACATATCTTTATATAAAATTACACATATAATATACAATATAATAACGGTTGTTTACTATATTATACATATATTATGTGTAATTTTATATGAAGACATTTATGTACAATGTTTGTTTTAAACAATTAAAAAAGTATTCCAAGTCTAACAAAAATGGAAAAGTTGCACAATGAAATAATAGCAAACGCCGAACTCCGACGAGCCTTCATTTAAGCGAAATTATAAATGTCGAAATTATCGATAATGTACATCATTTCTTTCAATAAGTCTCAAAATAGTCGTGAATACAAAAACTAACGATTTTCCCACTATACTCTCCATTTCAATCTTAACCCCTATTTTTGATTTACTCTAATATACACATTGTATACACCATAAGTCAATCTGTCATTTTATTTTTTTCTTTTCAAAGGAAAATAAACTTTATAACCGCGGAGGAAAAGTTCCGGCCGAATTAATACGGCGCATGCTGGTGTATGTTTTTACCCCTCTTTTGTCTCTTCAAATTTCATGGTTGGGACGGAAGAAGAATCAGAGATTGGAAGGAACTCATTTTGCCCGCATATTATTTGGTAAATATATTTTTCTAAAATGGAATGTTACCCAATGAAAACAGCCTAAACACAGTCAAAATGATGTCTATATAACGTAAAAACTATCGTTTATTATCATTTTCTCTGTTCTATTTGAAAATCGATTATGTATTTTAAAACTTAGCAAAAATTACAAAAGTGAGCGAATTTACTACAATATTTATAATTTTATTGGTTAATACCTGGTGTTAACCAATAAAATACACAATTGATCCTCTGAAATACAAAATTTGGTATCATTTATGCATAACATTTTAATTTATTGATTAATTATTTATATATATATATATATATATATATATATATATATATATATATATATATATATATATATATATATGTATGTATACATATACATTAGGGTGTCATTTTGGAGCAACTTTTTTTTCATTTCCCGAATAGCATACATACTTGCAGGAAGGTAAAATAAAATATCTGTTAAAATTTTAGCTCTTAATATTAATATTAACAGGTCGCTCATCGCGATTTTTTATTTTTCATTTAGTAAGATAGAAAAAATTTTATAACTATCTAACAAACAGTAATACAGCATTGCGCCACATAGATTTTCTGTAGTAAATTTACCGCTCTACAAAAAAGATCTCTTATCATTTTTTCATAAATTCAACCGTTCAAAAGATATTCAAAGTTAAAGTTTGATAAATTTTATAAAACTTGTTTTTGCTTCTTATGAATTTTGTATCATATCGACTATCAAAAATTATGAAATAATCAATACATATTTTTGTAGAAAATTTAACGATCTACAAAAAAGGTCTCTTATATTTTTTTCATAATTATAACCATTTAGACGATATTAAGGTTTAAAGTTCAAAGTGTAAAAAAGATTTAACAATAATAAAGAAAGTTTATTTTTTGGGTGCACCATATGAAGGGCTGTAACTTTGGAAATATTGGTCGGATCGCTTTGGAACATAATAGTTTTCGACAGAACTTTTCATGGGAAGAACAAAACTGTCAACAATAAAGAAAGTTTATTTTTTGGGTGCACCATATGAAGGGCTGTAACTTTGGAAATATTGGTCGGATCGCTTTGGAACATAATAGTTTTCGACAGAACTTTTCATGGGAAGAACAAAACTGTCAACAATAAAATAAGTTTATTTTTTGGGTGCACCATATGAAGGGCTGTAACTTTGGAAATATTGGTCGGATCGCTTTGGAACATAATAGTTTTCGATAGAACTTTTCATGGGAAGAACAAAACTGTCAACAATAAAGAAAGTTTATTTTTTGGGTGTACCCTATGAAGGGCTGTAACTTTTGAAATATTGTTCGGATCGCTTCGGACCATAATAGTTTTCGATAGAACTTTTCTTGGGAAAAACAAAACTGTCAACAATAAAGAAAGTTTATTTTTTGGGTGCACCATATGAAGGGCTGTAACTTTGGAAATATTGGTCGGATCGCTTTGGAACATAATAGTTTTCGATAGAACTTTTCATGGGAAGAACAAAACTGTCAACAATAAAGAAAGTTTATTTTTTAGCTTTTGGGTGCACCCTATGAAGGGCTGTAACTTTTGAAATATTGTTTGGATCGCTTCGGACCATAATAGTTTTCGATAGAACTTTTTTGGGGAAAAACAAAACTGTCAACAATAAAGAAAGTTTATTTTTTGGGTGCACCATATAAAGGGCTGTAACTTTGGAAATATTGGTCGGATCGCTTTGGAACATAATAGTTTTCGATAGAACTTTTCATGGGAAGAACAAAACTGTCAACAATAAAGAAAGTTTATTTTTTAGCTTTTGGGTGCACCCTATGAAGGGCTGTAACTTTTGAAATATTGTTTGGATCGCTTCGGACCATAATAGTTTTCGATAGAACTTTGTTGGGAAAAACAAAACTGTCAACAATAAAGAAAGTTTATTTTTTGGGTGCACCATATGAAGGGCTGTAACTTTGGAAATATTGTTTGGATCGCTTCGGACCATAATAGTTTTCGATAGAACTTTTCTTGGGAAAAACAAAACTGTCAACAATAAAAAAAGTTTATTTTTTGGGTGCACCCTATGAAGGGCTGTAACTTTTGAAATATTGTTCGGATCGCTTCGGACCATAATAATTTTCGATAGAACTTTTCTTGGGAAAAACAAAACTGTCAACAATTGTTACGTCCCGATAGATCGCGGCCGCGAGGGGCGGTGCTCGGATCGCTTATGCGGAACTAGTCGCTTTTGCGGGTTATCAAGCCAAGGGGCTCTACCCGGGGATACCCGCGACCGAGGTAATTCGCTATCCAGACGCCCGTCACCAAACCGTTTGTCCGATCCGTACTCTCACCGGGAGATTTGAGTCTAATAACGCGCTACCCTGATTTAACGGGTTTGACAGGTATCGCTCGAATGAACTTTCTGCCCTAGTGCACGCGTAGCATTTGAAGGTGGGACGATAGTCAGCTAAAACCTTGCCACACTCACTACACGTCGGAAACTCCGTCCGCGGCCCGAATTGCACGAAGTGTCTTAGGACGCCTTCAAAATCTTGCCGGAAGGGCTGATATCTGTCAAGCTGGCAATCTTCACAAATAATGACTCCAGTAGTTTTATTTCGAAAGAACAATGACCACACGCAGACTCCGGTCATCAACCACACTCTAAGGGGGCTAGGGGGCGGAATTATTCCTGGGGGCTGTCGATTTACCGGGTGTTCGGGGCACATGGGCAACGGAGTGTCAACCCTTTATTTGGGTGATGGCGATTATTGTTGGTTCGCGCTCCAGATACTGCTCTCCCCCTTTGTGCTCCACTGAGCGTTTCACGTCAAAAAATATCTCGCGACACGTGGTACATGCGGAGGGGTTTTTAATTTCACCGATCACGACGTCGCACGAATCACACTCTTCGACCTTGTAGCGGTAGCCGACGTGCATATAGTGGCGGACCAGGAGGTCGTATTGGCTGCGCTGTTCGCTGGTCAAATCGCGGAAGCACTCTTCGCAAAGGTAGTGTCTACTATTTCGATTTTGGTGACAAACAGTAAAAACGCAGACGGCGCGAGATAACCAATTTCGGCGCGCGATTCTGGAGGCTAGCGGCGTCAGGCGTCGCGCGGGGCGTCGCGTCGGGGGCTCGCTCATACCGCGTTGTGTTAAATCTAGGGGGCGTCGTCACTTACCTTTAGTCGATTACCACAGGATGTTCCGCGGTGCCCCAGTGTTCAGGTATGCAGGAATCGTATCGCAAATGGAGGAACTCGGCACGGCGTCGAGAATAGTGGCCTCGGCGGGGATCGTCCTCTCTGATGTGCTCGATGAATCTATTCGATGGAGTCGAGGTCCTCTCAGGTTCCGTGATGCGGGTCAATTGGTATGGACGACTCTCAAAAAGCGCACGGTAGTTCGCACGAGATTCTTCTTTACGTAGCGGTATGTAAACTAGATGGTGATTGTCACTCGCGATCTAACGTTGGGCGGTGACCCAGTACTTGCTGCCCGGGATGGTAACCGGTCTATAGCGATTGGTAAGCACTATGTTCCCGACTATTTTGGGGGTAGCGCCCGCCTTGTGCGCGGGGCCCGCGGCAAAATATCGTTCGTATTCCGGGTCCTCGCGGTATTCGACTCCCAACACTGGATTATGAGAGGAGGCGTGGAGGAGGCGGTTCAGTCTACGGGTTCGATGTTTAAGTCCTGCTCGCCGCCCTTTCGGCATTTATCTTCATTTAGTTGGATACAACAAGAAAGAATGCGCTTCAGTGATCCCTATCGCCACGTCTCCCACAGTGATAGCGTGCCGCGCGTACAGCACTGCCACGTGTGCGGGTGTAGCGCAGGAAGAGCTGAAGGTCGAGTTTACACGATGCGTTCCTGTTGCGATAGCGAGTGAGCGTGCCGCGCGTACAGCACTGCCCCTCTTTGCACACTCACAAGCGAGTGAGCGTGCCGCGCGTACAGCACTGCCTCGGATGCAAATGTGATGCAAAAGGAAGGCTTGAAATTGAGATACTCTTATAAGTTACTCTATGAACTGATTCTGCGGCGGGGAATTGGCGTAGGGTGTATAGGATTAGTAGAAACTTCATGAAATGCGAAAGCTCGATTTAAATGATAATGTATTACCAAAAGAGTTATACAGATTCTTAATACAAAAGCTAAAGTTAGGTTACAAATGAATATAACTACAACTAAACCTTCGATGGATTTTAAGAGTAGCCGTGGCTGAACTTGATTCAAAATGGCGCGGGGTGACGCTATGGCCACGTGGTGACGCTACAGAATCAAGATGGCACGGGTGACGCTATGGCCACGTGGTGACGCTACCGAATCAAGATGGCACGGGTGACGCTATGGCCACGTGGTGACGCTACTATTTAATTAAAATATTAGTGTACACGAAATGGTGTTACCGAATGTTACAATATGAAAGTACGCAAGGCGATGCTGTCGAATATTGCAGTATGAGAACACGCGAAGCAATGTCGTTGAATATTACAATATGATGTTACGTCCCGTGGGGATCGCGGCCGCGACGCGGTGCTCGGATCGCTGTGCGGGACTAGTCGCTGTTTCGGGTCGCTGAGCCAAGGGGCTCTATCCGGGGATACCCGCGACTGAGGTAACTCGCTATCCAGATGCCCGTCACCAGACCGTTTGCGCGATCCGCACTCTCACTGGGAGATCCGAATCTAATAGCAAGTCGCCTCGATTTAAGGGGTTTGACAGGTACCGTTCAAACGGTTCCTCTACTCCGGCACAAGCGCGGCAATCAAAAGCGGGGCGGCGGTCAGCCAAGACCTTAGCGCAATCAGAGCACGTCGGGAACTCTGTCTGCGGACCGTACTGTACGTAGTGCTTTAGCGTTCCCTCGAAATCTTGTCTGACTGCCTGATAGGTGCGGAGTAGGCAATCCTCACAAACAATGGTACGGGTAGTTTTATGTTGGAAAAACAGGGCGTAAACGCACGTTCCTGTCATTAACCAAGCCCTGAGTGGCGTTGGCGGGGGAGTTATCCACAATTGAGGGCGGCTAACCGGGTTCCTTGGGCACATTGGTACAGAAGATCCCGGGTTATCTTGTTACCGACCCGAGATATGCGTGCCTTTATTTTACCGGCTCGAATGGTTACCGATTTTGAACTAAGAGCATCTCTTATTTACCGGCTTCGACGTTTCTGATTTTGAACTAGGAACATCTCTTATTTACCGACTTCGACGTTTACCAATCTTGAACTAGGAACATCTCTAATTTACCGACTTCGACGTTTACCGATCTTGAACTAGGAACATCTCTAATTTACCGACTTCGACGTTTACCAATCTTGAACTAGGAACATCTCTAATTTACCGACTTCGACGTTTACCGATCTTGAACTAGGAACATCTCTAATTTACCGACTTCGACGTTTACCGATCTTGAACTAGGAACATCTCTAATTTACCGACTTCGACGTTTACCGATCTTGAACTAGGAACATCTCTAATTTACCGACTTCGACGTTTACCGATCTTGAACTAGGAACATCTCTAATTTACCGACTTCGCTGACCGCGGAATTGAGAGATGGCGATAACGGTAGGCTCTGCTTCTAGATATTGTGTTCCTCCGTCGCGTGTTACTGACAATGCTACGTCGCGAAAGATATCGGCGCACGTGGGGCACTCCGCGGGTTTCTTTAGTTCTCCAATAATCACGTCGCACGAGTCACACTCCTCCACCTTATATCGATAACCGATATGTAAATAATGGCGCACAAGGAGGTCGTATTGACTGCGCTGTTCGCTGGTTAGATCGCGGAAACACTCTTCACAAAGATAATGTCGGCTATTCCGGTTTTGATGACAGATAGTAAAAACGCAGACGGCGCGGGATAACCAATTTCGGCGCGCGATTCTGGAAGCCAGCGGCGTCAGTCGTCGCGCGGGGCGTCGCGTCGGGAGCTCGCTCATACCGCGCTGATTAAATCTAGGGGGCGTCGTCACTTACCTTTAGTCGATTACCACAGGGTGCTCGGCGGTGCCCCAATGTTCAGGTGTGCAGGTGTCGTATCGCGAATGGAGGAACTCGGCACGGCGTCGAGAGTAGTAGCCTCGGCGGGGATCGTCCTCTCTGATCTGCTCGATGAATCTATTCGATGGAGTCGGGGGTCTCTCAGGTTCCGTGATGCGGGTCAATTGGTATGGACGCCTCTCAAAAAACGCACGGTAGTTCGCACGAGATTCTTCTTTACGTAGCGGTATGTAAACTAGATGGTGATTGTCACTCGCGATCTTACGTTGGGCGGTGACCCAGTACTTGCTGCCCGGGATGGTAACCCGTCTATAGTGATCGATAAGCACTACGTTCCCGATTATTTTGGGGATAGCGCCCGCCTTGCGCGTGGGCCCTGTGGCGAAATATCGTTCGTATTCCGGGTCCTCGCGGTATTCGACTCCTAGTACTGGATTAAGAGAGGAGGCGTAGAGGAGGCGGTTCAGTCTACGGGTTCGATGTTTAAGTCCTGCTCGCCGCCCTTTCGGCATTTATCTTCATTTAGTTGAATACAACGGGGATGAATACACTTCAGTGATTCCTGTTGCCACGTCTCCCACAGTGATAGCGTGCCGCGCGTACAGCACTGCCACGTGTGCGGGTGTAGCGCAGGAAGAGCTGAAGGTTGAGTTTACACGATGCGTTCCTGTTGCAATTGCGATTGAGCGTGCCGCGCGTACAGCACTGCCCCTCTTTACACACTCACAAGCGATAGCGTGCCGCGCGTACAGCACTGCCTCGAATGCAAATGTGGTGCAAAAGGAAGGCTTGGAATTGAAATACTCCTAGAAGTTATTCAATGAGCTGATTTTGCGGCGGGGTTTGGCATAGGGTGTGTGGGATTGGTAAAAGAAATTATGAAATGCGAAGGCTCGATTTAAATGGTAATGTATTACAAAAAAGTTATACAGATTCTTAATACAAAACTAAAGTTAGGTTACAAATGAATATAACAACAACTAAGCCTTCGATGGGTTTTAGAGTAAACGTGGTTAAACTTGTTTCGAAGATGGCGCGGGGTGACGCTAAGGCCACGCGGTGACGCTACGAAGTCAAGATGGCGCGGGGTGACGCTAAGGCCACGCGGTGACGCTACAGAGTCAAGAGAGCCACTGTTACGTCCCGATAGATCGCGGCCGCGGGAGCGGTGCTCGGATCGCTTATGCGGAACTAGTCGCTTTTGCGGGTTATCAAGCCAAGAGGCTCTACCCGGGGATACCCGCGACTGAGGTAATTATTCGCTATCCAGATGCTCGTCACCAAACCGTTTGTCCGATCCGTACTCTCACCGGGAGATTTGAATCTAATAACGCGCTACCCTGATTTAACGGGTTTGTCAGGTATCGCTCAAATGAACTTTCTGCCCTAGTGCACGCGTAACATTCGAAGGTGGGACGATAGTCAGCTAAAACCTTGCCGCACTCACTACACGTGGGGAACTCTGTCCGCGGCCCGAATTGCATAAAATGTCTTAGGACCCCTTCAAAATCTTGCCGGAAGGGCTGATACCTACCAAGCTGACAATCTTCGCAAATAATAACTCCGGTGGTTTTACTTTGAAAGAATAATGACCACACACAGACTCCGGTCATCAACCACACTCTAAGGCGGCTAGGGGGCGGAATTATTCCTGGGGGCTGTCGACTTACCGGGTGCCCGGGGCACATGGGCGACAGAGTGTTAACCCTTTATCTGGGAAATGGCGATTATTGTAGGTTCGCGCTCCAGATACTGTTCCCCCCCTTCGTGCTCCACTGAACGTTTCACGTCAAAAAATATCTCGCTACACGTGGTACATGCGGAGGGGTTTTTAATTTCACCGATCACGACGTCGCACGAATCGCACTCTTCGACCTTGTAGCGATAGCCGACGTGCATATAGTGACGGACCAGAAGGTCGTATTGGCTGCGCTGTTCGCTGGTCAAATCGCGGAAGCACTCGTCGCAAAGGTAGTGTCTACTATTTCGATTTTGGTGACAAACAGTAAAAACGCAGATGGCGCGAGATAACCAATTTCGGCGCGCGATTCTGGAAGCTAGCGGCGTCAGGCGTCGCGCGGGGCGTCGCGCCGGGGGCTCGCTCATACCGCGCTGTGTTAAATCTAGGGGGCGTCGTCACTTACCTTTAGTTGATTACCACAGGATGCTCCGCGGTGCCCCAATGTTCAGGTGTGCAGGTGTCGTATCGCAAATGGAGGAACTCGGCACGGCGTCGAGAATAGAAGCCTCGGCGGGGGTCGTCCTCTCTGATCTGCTCGATGAATCTATTCGATGGAGTCGGGGGTCTCTCAGGTTCCGTGATGCGGGTCAATTGGTATGGACGCCTCTCAAAAAGCGCACGGTAGTTCGCACGAGATTCTTCTTTACGTAGCGGTATGTAAACTAGATGGTGATTGTCACTCGCGATCTTACGTTGGGCGGTGACCCAGTACTTGCTGCCCGGGATGGTAACCCGTCTATAGTGATCGATAAGCACTACGTTCCCGATTATTTTGGGGATAGCGCCCGCCTTGCGCGTGGGCCCTGTGGCGAAATATCGTTCGTATTCCGGGTCCTCGCGGTATTCGACTCCTAGTACTGGATTAAGAGAGGAGGCGTAGAGGAGGCGGTTCAGTCTACGGGTGCGATGTTTAAGTCCTGCTCGCCGCCCTTTCGGCATTTATCTTCATTTAGTTGAATACGACGGGGATGAATACACTTCAGTGATTCCTGTTGCCACGTCTCCCACAGTGATAGCGTGCCGCGCGTACAGCACTGCCACGTGTGCGGGTGTAGCGCAGGAAGAGCTGAAGGTTGAGTTTACACGATGCGTTCCTGTTGCAATTGCGATTGAGCGTGCCGCGCGTACAGCACTGCCCCTCTTTACACACTCACAAGCGATAGCGTGCCGCGCGTACAGCACTGCCTCGAATGCAAATGTGGTGCAAAAGGAAGGCTTGGAATTGAAATACTCCTAGAAGTTATTCAATGAGCTGATTTTGCGGCGGGGTTTGGCATAGGGTGTGTGGGATTGGTAAAAGAAATTATGAAATGCGAAGGCTCGATTTAAATGGTATTGTATTACAAAAGAGTTATACAGATTCTTAATACGTCAATTGCGGATGCTTGTTTTAGAGGAATGGCTAAGGAGTATTTGGTAAGGAGATCTTGGATGGTAAGGATATAGGAGTATCCCGTACTCGTGGTAGGTAGAGGTCCCATGATGTCCATAGAGATCTTGTGTGACGTCCCGGGTGGTGCGACTCGTCGATCCGCCAAAACGTCCTTCGCTGTGGGTCCTTTACTCGTGCAGTTAAGGAGGTGAAACCCCAGGACAATTAACTGTCCGTGAGCGATGTGGGTCGCAGGCTTCGTGGATCAATTGAGGTAGGTATTCGTAATGCAATTGAATCACTTTTATCTTTTCTTTTGCAGTATAAAAAATGAATTTATTATTGTAGTTCACGATACAAGTGGTCTTGGAAGAAAGTGGAGCAAGTGGTAGATGATATGTCGGCTTTCTTGGCTCGTTCCACTCTCTCGCTTTGAGGGCGGAAAGTTGTGCTTTTATACAATTTTGGAAATGGTAGTGGGGGTTTAATTTCGCTTAGTTACAGTGAGTCATAGCTTCAACGTTCTGACTTTCTCTCCTTATATGGCCATAGGTTCGCCTAGCCTTGGTAAGATCGTAAAATGGTTCTATTCTAAAGCGAGGGTTGGAGTCCACTCTGGTGAGTCATACGGGTGACTCATCCACTTCTATCTCTATTCTAACATGGCCTTGTGACGAGAACGATACCTTCTTTATTGTAAAATATTCCTTCTTTATCGTAAAATCTTGTTTAAGAAATTTCTAATAATTTGATCTTAAAATGGGAAAATTACTTACATATTATTGTTAATTTATCTTTAGACATACTTTACATGAAACAGAATAATTCGATTATACAATAAAAATCGCTATTAGCATGTCTAAAGCGTGAAATGTACGAAAGATATTGCTCTCTTCGTCTAACGGCTACTACGGTACATAAGTCTCTCTCTCTCTCTCTCCTATAGGTATGTTCGATATTCGAATCTCGCTTAAATTCGTATTTCCATGTGGCGTATCGTATAATTCTGCTCTTTTCAGGTCCATGCGTGACTCTAACGCACTATCGCTAATTCAGGTAATGAGTAGCCGCGTATAATTGTTTATAATAATTAATAACAATGATGAATAAAATGTTGTTAGCAGCAGATTCAAGGTTCTTAACATTATATTAGTGCTGTCGCATGCAAGTAGAAATGGTTAGCGTTTTGTTAATACGGTAAACCAGCAAAATTAAATTATTCATATAAATGAGGTTTTTATTATTGTTATATCTTGAAAACGGTTAGGAATCTGATAATGAGGTATAGGGAGGATATTGTAGGGTTTTTCCTGGACTATAATATAGCATCAGAAAATTTTATTGTTTATATTTTTATTTGTTAATGGCAAATTATTTGTTAAACAATTTGAGAGTTTTTAATTCGCATATTAGCTCATTAGGTCCTTTTTAATTACGTGGTTTTGATTCTGCAATCAGATAACCGGTTTATATAACACTTCAGTTTATTGTTATAAATATTTTGTAAATAAACAATTGCAAAAATAAAAGGTATCATTATTTTTGTAGGTGCGATGATGCAGAACGTGTTGGCATAGGTGGAATTCATATTTACCAGAACAAGTTTTCAGTTTGTTAGCCCATACAGCAAAATTTGCTTTCAGAAAGGTTTCATTGTTAGCAAAAAACTTTCAGAGATTTTTTATTAACCCGTCCCTGTGTCACTTTGAAATTTCATACTGCCTTTATTAATGGAGTGACAGGGTTTTGACCTATATAAAAGTTGTCGTATGTGATCTGGAGAGTAGGATAAAAATGTTTATTGATGTTGTTAATAATCTATTTGTAATTGTTTATGACAATAAATTGTAAAATTGAATTATTAGGTAGGGAATATTTTTCTATCAGATGATGCTAATGATTACCCTCGGTATATATTTATTTTGTTTTCTGTTCCCAATTCTTTCTTTATATTTTATTTTAATTTATTTCGAATTTCTATTGCTGTCCTCGTCTTACTCATAGCGAATTCACATAAGGCGTGTATTAAACTATCCTCGTCTTTCATATAGGAGACCGTGTGCTAACTTATTGCATAGGGAGGATGTATTAAACTATCTCTTTCTTCATGCCTATGACATAAGTCTATCTCTCTCGGATTCGTGAGGCGAATATTCATTTTTCAATCTCTTTTATTAATTTAATTAATTTAAATAGAAAATCGGGGTTAACGCTATTGACATTTAGGGACATGAAGGATTCCATTTTTCGCATAATAATTAAGTGTCAAAATTTTCATTCCAAAATGATTTTTGTTATAGCCATAATGTATAAAAAGCTAAGAATATCATTGTAAAAGTGATTTGGCCTTCCTGAGTTTGAATGGTAAAAAGTTTAAAATGGCGGACATGAAACTTTAATAATTTATATCTCGAGAACGGTAAGAGATAGAGAGGTGGGGTTTTCTTTATGGTATACAGAGGGTTAAGGGCTGTTTTTGAGGGTGTTCAAAATTTTTATATTTTATGGATTTTTGTAATTTTTATTTATATCTCGGAATTGGAAAGAGTTAAGAGACGGGAATTTTTATAGGATCGTTTGATATACTCTACTGAGTTTCTGTAGTGATTTTATTGATTAATTTTTATATTAATTTTATAATAAATATTTAAGTTAATTTGTTTATTTTGAAAGATACGAAAATAAGTTATAAACAAAAGTTGTTTGACTTCTTACGACGCTTCCAATTATCATATTAGTTTAGTCGGATAACGACTCGTTTTAATTGTTTATAATAATTTAATTGAGAATGTTTATAAAACGATTATTGTTTTGTTGTGATAATGTTCCTTAGGGATAGGGAAATACGTTCCTGTGATTGCATTGTTTTTAATTAAATGATTTATATTTTAATTTAATTTTAGTAACTCGTCCATATAGGACATACGTTTATTTCCGTTAGATCCGTGAATAAATGTGGATTTATTCGGCATAGAAGACCTTATGGTGCTTGCATTAGTGAGAAATAATGATAATTGATGGACTTAGTCATAATTCAAATGCTCTATGGGTAATTTAATTATTTGTCCAAATTTCGGTTTTGTTACTAGACGGCGGCGGCTTAAGGCGGCCATTTGTATCTTTATGAACACACTGTGGTATATGCGACAGCTGATTTTGTGAACGCGTACAGCTGAGCATTGTTGTGACAGACGCAAGTAAGAGGTATTGCAATTTACTGATTCTATTGTTATTTGCAGGTACTTAGCAACTGAGAAAAAGAAAAATTTGATGCGGCTGAAGCAGCATGAGTGTCGTGAGACGTCCCATGATGTCCATAGAGATCTTGTCGAAGGCCGCTCCCGGTGTGTCGGTGAGTATCATCGGCTGTCGGGTCTTGACACGGACCAGTTTCTTCAGCTGACAACTCCTACAGTTACGGACAAACTCTTGTACATCGTTCTTCATTCCCGGCCAGTGATGGTGTTCCCGGAGTCTGCGGTAAGTCTTGGTGACTCCTTTGTGTCCCCCGATCGCTGAGGCGTGGGCTTCTTCTAGGATACCGGGTTTCTCAGCGTCTAGTGGTATCACGATGTGGTTTTTGCAAACCAGGATGTGAGTGGGATTGCCTCGGAAGGCGTCCTCTAACATCCGTCGAATCGTTGGGAACATCATTCCGTCTATGCCCCCTTTGCATATGGAGATGGTTGCCAATTCCAGTTCAGTGCACACGTCGAGGAGAGACGAGATAGCCTCTTTCACCCATTTCCTCTGTGTTATTTCCGAAATGCTGGTTTTGATTGGCAGTGTGATGATCCCTGGTTTACCTTGTGTGGTCACCCGAGCTCGGCCGAGTTCCGGGTTTATTATCATTGGTAGTCTTTTTTGTTCCATCAGCATTCGGCTGCCGGGGTCACACGGTTCCCCCTGTTGTGAGATAAAGACGACCAAGTTGTCTTTTCGTGACAGGAAGTGGTCTTTGATTTCCGTAATCTTGGCCTTTGTGGGGTGCAGGTCGAATGGTTCGTTCGGATTATCGAAAATCTCTGATGTGCTGCTAGTATCGTCAGTGTCGTTATCGTCTAGTACTATGCCGGGGTCATGATCTTCATGTTCTTGGTCCTCGTCGAAACTTTCGTCGCTATTGTTCGGTGCGTTTTCTCCAGAGACTTCTGCTTCTCCTGGGGTGTCTTCTGTGGCCTCGGGAGGATGAGTGTCGGGCGGAGTATGCCGCTTCCTTTTAGCGCGTGGTTCGGCAGAGAACAACGACTCGTCCGAGTCGGTGGATTCCGTTGCTTTATTGAGGGGAAGGATTTGCTGTTGGATCGGATTTCGGGAAAGAGCGTCCGCATTCGCGTTAACCTTACCTGCCTTGTACTCCGTGGTATACTCATACTCTAGGAGTTTTAGTCTCCATCGGACCAGGCGCGATGAAGGGTCTTTCACCGAGTTTAACCAGACGAGTGGTTTATGATCCGTGACCAGCTGAAATTCGCGGCCAAACAGATACGGCCTAAAGTGTTTGACGCAGTAAACAACCGCAAGTAACTCTTTCTCGATGGTAGAGTAATTTTGTTCCGCGGCGTTAAGTAATCGGGATGTATATGCTATCGGTAAGTCCATACCGACCGGGCCCTGGCTCAGGACGCCGCCGATCGCTACGCCCGAGGCGTCTGTGGTCAGGACAAAGGGTTTCGTAAAGTCGGGGTAACGTAGGATTGGCTCGGAGCACAATAGCCTCCGCAGGTGGGCAAAGGCCGTTTCCTGCTCCTCTCGCCAGGTGAACGCGGCGTCCTTTTTAAGAAGGTCTGTGAGTGGCTTCGCTACCTTCGAGAAGTTCGGAATAAAACGACGGTAGTACCCCGCCAAGCCCAAAAATTGCTTAATATTCTTCGCGTTCCGCGGCCGAGGGAAGTGTTCGACTGCTTCGATCTTTTTGGGATCCGGTTTTACGCCTGCTTCGGAGATTACATGCCCGAGGTAAGTAACCTCCTTACACAAAAATTCGCATTTGTCTGGCTGGAGTCGCAAGCCAGCGCTTCTGAGTCGTTCCGCTAACTTGTGGAACTTTACAAGGTGCTCGTGCAGGGAACTCGAATATATAATGATGTCGTCTAAATATACTAGAAGCTCTACGCCTTGGAGTCCCGTCAGAACCTGGTTCATCAGCCGTTGGAATGTGGCTGGCGCGTTTTTAAGCCCGAAAGGCATTCGTTTGAATTCATAATGTCCATACGGCGTGGAGAATGCCGTTTTGTGCGCGTCGGACGGGTCCATGAGTATCTGATGGAACCCCGAGGCGAGATCAAAGACGCTAAAGTACTTCGCGCTGCCGAGTTGGTCTAATATCTCGGTAATATTGGGCAAGGGGTGTGCGTCGCCGATCGTTTTTTCGTTTAAACCGCGATAATCGATTACCATACGCCATCGCTTGTTTCCCTTCGAATCGGGTTTTTTGGGCACGATCCACAAGGGGGAATTGTATGGAGATGTCGACGCTTGAATGACGTCGTTTTCCAATAACTCCTTTACTTGTTTGTCAATCTCCTCCTTGTGCATCGGCGGGAACCGATATTGCTTTGTATTAATCGGAACGTCGTCCGTGGTGGGGATTCTATGTGTTATCACGTCGGTGTGATGTAACTTGTCGCTCGGCAGACGAAATAGATCGCTATACTTTTCTACTAAATTGTGAACGTGTTCTTTCTCTTCGTCGTTTAGGTGGTCTAGACGAAGTGATTCTTTTATTTCGTCTACGCGAGATTTGCCCATAAAGGTTGCCAGCGTACGCTGCGCTTTTCTCTCGCTCCTGGTCGTTTTTGGCCCTAAGGTAAAACGTCCGGGTGCGGTTGACTTTTGATGAAGGGTGCTTTTATGACCCTTGTTGAAGGATGTAGGAGGTGTGGGGGGTGGACCGCGGGTAGAGCATGCTTCTATTTCTTGAAGCTCGACCGTTGGTAACGAGATCTCAATGTCTCGTTCGGCGGAATTAATAACACCTATGTAGGCAATACCGTCCCGATTTGTGACGACGGCATCTCCCAGGTAGATGTCGTCATGCACATGTATTCGAGGTATGTAGCCCGTTGCAATTTCCGGATTGCTAACTCGGAGTGCCAAGGTGGTGCGTGTTCTCGCCGGAATTAGAAATGTTTTGTTCGCGTCGGTTTTCTGGTTATCGGCCGCGGAAAGTCCGGGATTCTCGTCTGAATTTATCCCAGCTACTTTGCCGCCGGATTCGGTGTCTACTGAGGTTACCGACGCGGTGGGTTTCGTGGATATGGTAGATTTGGCTACCGTTGATGTGGTGGATAATTCAGATTTAGGAGTTACCGACGATGTGGTAGATATAGTAGATTTAGGAGATTTAGGGGTTACCGACGGTGCGGTGGATATAGTAGATTTAGGAATATATTTTGGAGTTACCGACGATGCGGTAGATATGGTAGATTTAGGAGATTTAGGGGTTACCGACGGTGCGGTGGATATAGTAGATTTAGGAATAGATTTTGGAGTTACCGACGATGCGGTAGATATAGTAGATTTAGGAGATTTAGGGGTTACCGACGGTGCGGTGGATATAGTAGATTTAGGAATAGATTTTGGAGTTACCGACGATGCGGTAGATATAGTAGATGCCAAGGATATCCCTGGATTTTTATCCTTCTTTGCCAGTGGTATCGAGATTCCCTCCCATGTTAGGAGGTCTTGAGTGGCGTCTATCACGTAGGAATCTCGCAAAAAGTCTGATCTTAAGATGCCGTCTTGCGAGATGGGGAAATCGTCGTTTACGACCTGAAATTCGACTCGGTGCCCTAGGAAGTTCGCTTCTACTGCTCCGAGCGTGTCAATTTTCCCGTCCGTTATTCCCGTGATTATTATACCTGCGCTCGTTTCTATGTTTCCCGGGAGTAAGAGTTTGTTTAATTTTATTACGTTTGGGGCTGCTCCCGTGTCTATCATGAATGTCGTTTCGCCTTTCAGCCCTTCCATCGCTATTCTTACGCTAGGTGCATGGGGGGTTTTTGACGGGTTTGTTATTGCGATTCGAGTGTTTCTCCGTTCGGCGCTTCTGTTATCGTTCTCAACGGACGGACCTCTTTCGTCGTTCCCACTCGAGGTTCGTCCGCGCTCCTCGAGGGGTAGGGGGAGTTTCCCTGGGTTCGTAAAGAGTTGTTGTATTGCCTTTTGCGGCATTCCTCTATTTTATGGCCTCGGTTTTTGCAGTATCGACAAATGTCGTCGTTTTTACTTACATCCGCGCGTCCCCTTTCCGGTTCTCGGTACCGTGGTTTGTTTGCATTGCTATCGTAAGTTTTCCCCGGTTCCTTATAACGCGGCCTATAGTCCTCGTAACGCGGCGGGTTCGCCTCCCCATAACGAGGCCTGCCCGGTGCATAGTAGTTATTTGATGTTTGATACGCTGCCCTAATTGGTTTATACCGATCCTTGTTTGTTTCATGCCGTTCGGGAGAATACCTCGTGGGTTTGTAAACGTTTCTCTCTAGTCCGCGTTCGCCGTCGTCTCTACGGGGTTTATCGAAACGCGAGTTATCCAACTCCTGCCTCTTCGCGAGGGTCTTAACGTGAGCGAACGCAGTGGAAAGGTCATAGTGATTTCTGCGATCAAGTTGGATTCGATAAGCGAGCGGGAGTCCCTCGCAAAAGGATCGCGCGGTCAGGGCGTCGATTTCGGCCATTGCGTGGTCGTCTAGATGCCCGCGAGTGCGCCTTTCTTCGTCGAGGATGGCCGAGCGTAAGTCCTTTACTCGGGTTATGTAGTCTAGGATATGTTCGCCAGATTTTAGGTAAATGGTACTTAACTCGCCGCGGTATTGATCTATCGTACGTGGCGATCCGAAAGCGCCGTTTAATAAATCCGTAAGTTGCGTCACGTTTTCGCAGGTTTCGTCCTCTACCGCGCATATGGCCCTGCCACACAATTTGGTTAGGAGAAGGCGGGTTAGGTTGCGTTCCGAGGATGGCGGAAGAATTTCCTTAGCGCGTTTGCAGGCACGTACAAATTGCGATAAGGGAATATTCTGTCCGTCGAAGGAAGGGACTGTGTCTAGAGCTTCTTTAAAGGATATGCGCGGCCCGTAGTTTTCTGGGGTTGGATCTCGTGGGGAACGGGTATTGGAGCGCGACGCGTCGTGGCGCGATCGTTGTCGCGGGGGGGGGGGGAGATAACCGATAATCTTCCGAGCTGGGGTCTCGAAGGGTGTGATTCCCTGGGAATGGTGCATCGAATCGTAAGCGTTGCCGCGAGGATAGAGGGTGGGTCCCGCATCTATCTAACCCTAGATCGCGAAGGAGAGAGCGTTGTCGCGG
>JASTWK010001317.1:30000-39081 GCA_030770225.1 Temnothorax unifasciatus
GCTACGAAGTCAAGATGGCGCGGGGTGACGCTAAGGCCACGCGGTGACGCTACAGAGTCAAGATGGCGCGGGGTGACGCTAAGGCCACGCGGTGACGCTACAGAGTCAAGATGGCGCGGGGTGACGCTAAGGCCACGTGGTGACGCTACAAAGTCAAGATGGCGCGGGGTGACGCTAAGGCCACGTGGTGACGCTATCGAATGTTGTAATATGCGCACTGTGATGCTATTATTTAATCAGAATATGAGTATGCACAAATGGTGTCACTGAATGTTACAATATAGAAATACACGAGGCGATGCTGTCAAATGTTGCAGTATGAAAGCACGCGAAGCGATGTCGTTGAATATTACAATATGAAAATACACAAGGCGATGTTGTCGAATATTACAATATGAAAATCCACGAAGCGACGTTGTTGAATATTACAATATAAATACACAAAGCGATGTTGTTGAATATTACGGTATGAGATGGTACGTGATATGAAATAGTATGCGATGTGTTGGTGGATATAGGAAGGCTTTGGATGTAGAAGGATGCTTACTCAGAGATTGGAGTCGAGTTCCCTTCCGGAGGATGATTGACGAAATAAGACTGACTCCCTCGGGATGCTTGCTCCTTATATACCCTTTTCTTTGGTGGCGGGGGTGATCGAGTGGAAGGGTTGCGTAGGTGGAAGGGTTACGTAAGTGGAAGGGTTACGTAAGTGGAAGGGTTGCGTAGGTGGAAGGATTACGTAAGTGGAAGGGTTGCGTAGGTAGGAGGGGTTACGTAGAGGGACCTAGTGGAGTTCCCTATAGGAAATTCTAGTGGAAAGTTTCTCTAGTGGAGATTTCCTTCAGTCTTATTCTCTAGTGGAATTTTCTTCAGTCTTATTCTCTAGTGGAATTTTCTTCAGTCTTATTCTCTATGCTTATAGGCTAGCGGGATCGCGCGGAGATATTATGCTTATATTATACGTATTCCTCATCGCGTGATTGGGTGATTCCGATTATCGGAAACCCGGTGATGAATATCAATGGCAAATGTCGATGGCAAGAACGTCGATGGTAGGTCAATGGTAAGTCGTCGATGGTAAGTTTGAATGTCGGTAACTGTTAATGGTAACTCTAACAGTAGGTAATGGTAATGGTAACTCTGGCGGTCGGTAATTTATCGTTTATTTGCTTATTTAGTTGTTTGCGACCTCTTTTCAAAAGTGGTCCAGAACTCTCTTAGTTCTTCTACTGTTTAGGTGCCAGATCCGGGACGCGGTTTGGTCGAAACTTTCCCGGGAGTCTGGTGAAGCGGATGTACAAGCTCTAGTGGGAGTGACTCTTCAGTCTTAAAGGGATGAGGCGGTGTGTTGGTAACTTATCTTCTATGAGGTGTAGGTAACTTATTCGGTATGTTGGTAACTTATTCACTACGGAGTGGTTTTTAAACATAAAGGAAAAGAAAAATATTGGGATGGGGCGGATGTAACAATATAGAGGTGATCGGAGAGTGATTTGAGGTCCTCTCTGACCGTCCAATCCCTCACTCGCCTAGATAGATCAGGAGAGGCCCAAGTAAGATCAATGATGGACTTACCCTGATGGCCGACAAAGGTATAAGAATTACCAACATTGATCAGGCGCAAATCCGCTTGTGCGACCCATTCCTCCAAGAGGTCTCCGTTCGTATTGTTTGAAACCGAACCCCAGAAGCGAGAGTGGGCGTTAAAATCTCCACACGCAAGTAGATTCTTGTTATTAGCAACAGCCGAGCACATAATAGATAACTCATCCAGGAAGTTCGAATAGTGCATCGAGTCGATGTTCGGTGAGATGTAGCATGAAGCCACGTATACTGTGCCGTATCTAATCAAAACAGAGTTAACGCACTGGGCCACCAAGACCACAGAATGTGTAGCGATCCTCGTGTTAACGTATACAGCAGCTAAACCGTTTTTGCTGTGGAACCATAGTTGGGAGCCGGATGTGCGGGCGTATGGCTCGGACACCAAACACACCGCGGCTCCCAACTCCTCCGAATGTTGGACGAGGAGGTCAAGGGCCTCCCTGCCCCTCCCTAAGTTTACTTGAATGAAACGGGTCATCGCTTCTGTTGAGATCCAGCGTTGAGAACAATGTCGGACCGTGAGCCTCCCGGCCTGGGTTCCCTCTCCATACATCTGTTATTAGAACCCAATCTGTGATCATAGGGCCTACCGGCATTTCTACAAACAACACAACAGGGGGCCGATGAACAGGTGTCTATCCTGTGATCACCCGCGCCACACCTGAAGCAATGACCAGTCCTGTCCTCTTTGAAAGTACATGTGGACCGAACATGGCCAAAGCGCCAACACTTAAAACACTGAACTGGGCGCGCTGCCAGTATTTCAACTCGCGCCATAGTCCAGCCAATCCGCATCTTACCGGTTGATGCCACCTTATATGCGGCTGTAATTGGGCATTTTGCCCATGCGGAAAACAGGCCGCTAGGCATTTGTCTGAGATTTCCTATCTTGATGTCACTGGGCTCACAGTCGCCCAAAGTAGAGATGAGACTAATAATGTCTAGGGGCGTGATGGAATCATCAAGATTCCAAATTCGTAGTTCTGCCATTGATTTTGGTCTAGTCACCCGAACATTATCGTCAAGTACCTCACGGAGTCTATTGACAAGGACATCAGCCTTTTGAGCCCCGTCAGAGCCTGGAATTTCAATGACCAGATCCCCGTTGATTCCCTTGCGTATCCTAGATTGTTCGATGCCGAGGGTATCCAATGCAATGTTGCCCCGGGCCTTCTTCATTATGTCCGCGTAAGTAATTTTGTTGTCAAGAGCAGTGATAGTCACTGCCGCCGTCCTAGGAGGCTTTCGGCGGAGTGCACCACTCTGAACACCATCAGCTCTTTTAGAAGGAGGAGGAGGAGGGTCTTCTTTATGAGAATAAACACGAGGTTTTCTACCAGACATAGATCTGTTATTACGAGAGTCAACGTTCACGGATTTATTGGTAGGAGTCGTACCAGGCAGCGTTTGAGTCCTTCCTTGTTTAACCGATTTTAACTCTCTGCGACGTCTAGAAAGTTCAGACATTTCCTCGTTTATGCGAAGAATCTCTCTATCCCTTTCCTCGTCGGAATCTTCAGGGTAATCCGATGTAGAAACGCCAGAACGTTTCCTCAGTTTTTGAGATATTCTAGAGAGATCTGTATTCTCCACAGGAGTATGTACAGGGGCATTACTAGTAGATTTCCTCAGTATATTATATTTTCCAGTGAATGGTTGGATGCCAGTCACTTTAGGGGGCCTCTTAGGCAGTGGAGCAGTATCCTGATTAGGAGTTTGAGATTCCTTCCCACTTCCACGCGTATTCCCCTCCCAATCTAGATCAGGGCGCGCCGACCAGTCCCTATCCGGGTTCTGAGACACGTCTTCGTTATGTGTACTTTTGCCATATTCAAAATTGAAGGCTCTCGTAGGTTGATCCTTGCCGAAGAAGATAGTCGAGGAAGAGGAGGGTCGAGCTTCTTGAGATTCCAATTTGGAAACTATTACGAAGAGCCTTGAGTTCCTTTTTCAGTATATCGTTTTCCTTCTTCAGAAAGCTGCTCTTTTTTACTAGCTAATTTCTCACGTTTGATGGCTCTCAGCTGAGCAGAGAGCTCGGCATTCTGAGCCTTGAGAGCAGTATCGTCATGTGTCTGCTCCAGCTTGGAGAAGACAATTCCAAGTATCTCGGACAAGTTTAACAAGCCACGTTTGAGAGAGCCGCTCAAAGGGCCCTGAAATCCCGTGCTGTCGTTTCGGATCTTTTCCATTTTTTCCAAAAAGCTTGATGCGAGGCCAGATAATTCACTCATATCTAAGCTTCAAGTTCCTCCACTGGAACTATCTCCATTCTAGTTCTTCCATCCAAAGACTCCGACGAAGGCGGAGGGTCTCTAGGCTTTAACCTAGAAGGTTTAGGCCTCTTCAAGTGTCTGAATGAAGAGTTCAACGATGAGGACGCCTGAGAGGGAGAATCCTGAGGGGGGGAAGAAACCGCCTTTCTTTTCTTCCGATTTCCCTTACCCAGAGAAAGCTCCTCGTCAGAGTCCAGAACAACTATGGCAGTATCGCGAATCGTATCATCACGGTCGCTGGTTTCCATACTATCAGCAGGATCCCCGTCACAGGTAGATTCCTGGGAGCCAGGGTGATCTAGATAATCTGAATAGTTTATCTTTTTAGCGAGAGTTTCCGCAGACGTTAAAGTCCGATCATGAGGTGTATCTTCGGCATCTGGTTTCCTATGTTTCAATAGATAATCCATTGTACGACTTGGTGTATCCATAGGAATAGAAGGGTCGATATGTTTCTTAGAAGACATAATATCGGGCCTTGAGGTTGCGGCCGAAGATCTCTCTTCAAGGGAGTCGGATAAGCCTCCTGAAGTATCAGCGAAAGAAGTTAATGCTGTGTTTGAGTACTCAGCGGTTGAACCCTCCACATCTCGGTTCACAGCTGAGTGCGTATCCGTTGGCCCATCGCTGGATTCTGAGCAATGCTCAACGACACGGGGGTCCCTGGGACCATAATCCCCCCGCGCCTGCCCCTGGGGATCCGAAACTCCCTGGGGCGGTAAGTTTTCTTCTTCCGTTTGTGTAGCCATAATTGTAATAAATTGGACAGAGAATCTCGAGCACCTCCATGTCCAGGGAGGAACTCTAGGGCATACTAAGATATAGTTAGTCACGTCTTGCCCAGCAATGACGTTCGACTTAAGGAGCGTGGACAGCCCGTATTTAATAATTATTTCCTATTTCTCATCCACGATAAGTCCGACCAAGAGTCAGAACAGAAATCCTAGCCAAGCCAGCACGAACCTGACCGGAGAAAACCTGGCTGGGGTCAGGACGAGCAAACCCGACCAGGGTCAGGATATACGTATTAATTCAGCCGTTGATATAACAGAGTAAACCAAACATTGATACGCATGCAAATCAAGCCTCATCACACATAGTGAGGCGATAAATTAACGTATGCTACACGAAATTCGGATATATTACTCGAAAATGTAATTAATAATCGAGGATCACACGCATGAATAAGGCTTCGGTATTCAAAAAATTAATAATATGTACATCATATATGCGAACTCAGACGCATATGGGTCACGCATAAGCTCCGCCAAAATTCGGCCATAAATTCAGACCCAAATAAGTTAAGCATAGATTCCGTCATAAATCCCCCGTCATAAATACATAACTATGTTCCAATAATAATTTCCGTAATAAATTTACGTCATAAGTGAAGGATAAATAAAGAATTATGAATTATGTGCCCACAGTGATTGCCGTCATAAATTTCCGTCATAAATTCGGAGATATACACTCACGGTATTTCCGTCATGAATTCATGAACCTAACAAACATACGACAATGATTAAAGCGGTAAGTTCAGACCCACATGTGATCCGAGCCTCATAAGATTCAAAAACACATGAGTCATGTATAAATTCCGACGCAAGATTTAAATTGTGTCCGCGAAGTCAAATTCTCAGTTCCGCATGTGAACTCGACATAATACTATTAAATAGGTCTTAAAAGCGGCACTAACAGTCGTAAAACGGGCCTAAAAGCGTTCAACTATGATTAAGGTGAAAAGAACGGACCTACATGTAAACTGGACTTTTCTTGGTGAAGTTCGAACAAACCAAAAACTGAACAAACTGCAGGCACAGTGCGCCAGAGAATACACGCAACAGAGTTTCGCATCTATGTATACACGAACATCGTTAAAAGACGCGCGCGCGCACAGAATAATAAACAATCGATTATTCGACTGAATCAGCGCATTTTTATAATAAATATGATAAATAAGTATATAGTTTCATAAATAACAGTGATCAAGAATGAATAAACAGTGGACAACAATAAAAGACGTTGTATAAACATGTAGCAAACGAATATACAAGAAGATCAGATCAAATGTGATATAAATAAATAAATAAATAAGGAAATAAATAAAGTCAGGAATTTTCAGGAATTATTTATTTATTCTTCCCTCCGAGACCTCTCCCAGATCCTGAACAAATGTAAAATAACATAGTGTCTCAGCGCGTATGAGCATGACATATTAGGTTATGTTCCCTAAATGTATAAGTATAAAGGTATAAATATAACAATCTCTATGATTGTCGAGTACGTAAACACGCTGAGCACATAATAATCAATGTTGTTGATCTCCTTGTAACACAGAGACAGTAATAAAAACAACTCCCACAAACATTAAGACATATATACACATTGCAGGTATATCTGCAACCAAAATGAGTAAGAGTCCCATTTATTGGGCTGCAGGGTTTAAGTTATAATTGTATAGACTGTAAATGCTCATATAGAGAGGCCATTTTGCGTATCAAAGTTAAAATAATAACAAAATTAAATAACGCTCAGCAGAAAGCACTCAGAAAATAAAGCCAACATGAGTCGATCTTGTAGAAACAAAATATGCTGCCAGATATCAAGATCTAGGATCATTCATATCGTAGATGCTCAAAAATAATGTAATAAGACCATGTTTATAACAATAAAACTATTAGCAGTTTGTAAAATGGTAAACAATTTGAGTAGTCAACATCTACGGATAAACAAAAACTCTATGCAAGTAAGATAGAAAATTCGAAGTCGATACTCACATCACAGATAATCATTTATATATGCAAAACAGCCCGTTTAAGCATCAGACAAAGGGCTAAAGGACTAAATCAAAGAGTTAAGTCCATGATTACATCCATATTAATAGTCCAAATGAACCAGAGACAGAATAATATCCTTATATGTGTAGGTACCCACGTATAGGTTATGGTACCTGGAAAACTTAAGAAAGACTAAAGAAAACATCAGCTGCAAAGCGTAGTTATAAATAATAGATATTCGATGAGCATGTGGTTACTCAAAGGTCTTTATTTAGCACAATTTATTCCTCAGTATACAAAAGCCCCATGAACAAGTGTATGCATTATGCATATCAATAACTGACAAGTTAAAGTCAAAGTATATGTAATATATAAGCCGACTAGCTGGTTACCCGGGCTTCGCCCGGGAGTCGTTTTTCTTAAAGGAGTTCCATAAGGAGTCGGGTTGATTTAAAGACGGTAGTTTAACTTTTACACATGAATAACACATTTTAGGTGCACTTTAGGTGCATAACACTTTTTTGCTTAACAATGATCACATATTGGATCAATTTTCCAAATTATTACTTTCGGATGAAATTGATATTCGTAATTTGAATCATAAATGTTTCTAATTTTAAAATGGACCGCATAAATGATTTCATGGATTAAACATGTCGTAACCGGTCTTTTTCTACTCAAGTTTCACACTATTGAGTCATTTCCGCTTCTCCGATATTATTGTTTTTATATATATTTATATACTTTACCCAGTATATAGTATATAAATCTGCGTTAAAATTTGTAACTTATAAAATTCTATACAAAAAACGTTCTATATTTTTTTTTCAGGATCAATCATTTTCGTGTTCAACATTTTATAAAGTTTCAACTTTTCTACATCTCAGAGATAATACACTATTTTCCACACCACCTCGGAGGTATAGTGTTAGGCGCGTTTTTTTTAACGTGGTGTCCCTAGTAAGCCTAATCCACTATTTTTTTTTATATAACGTTTTTTGGAGAGAATTTTTTAAGTTCCATTTTTTGTATTAACTATTTTAATGATTTTTCACTAATTGTAATGCAGATAGGTGAACTAAACATGTATTTTATTTGTATATTATAAACTGTACTCCGACAAAAATCACCGTTAACACTGAATTATCATTATTTTTATCTATATTTTTCTATATATATTTAATTATCTGTCTTCTATAATGACGTTGATTCTACTTGTTTATTAGTTGATCATTGGATTTGTTTTTTTAATCGTTAAAAATCTCTGTGAAAACAACATTGCGAGTTTTATTGCTCTTATCAGGAATCAGTATTGTTTGGTCATTTGTTGATTTCTGTTCGTTATTTAAACTGATTATAATAGATACATTTTATTGTATACTGCGTTTAACGCAGAATGCATTTTTATAATAATTACTGCACCTAGCGCAGAATGCATTTTCACAATTTTACTGCGTTCTGCGCAGAATGCATTTTCACAATTTTACTGCGCTTTGCGCAGAATGCATTTTTATAATAATCACTGCGCTCCGCGCATAATGCATTTTCACAATTTTACTGCGCTCTGCGCAGAATGCATTTTCATAATAATCACTGCGCTCCGCGCAGAATGCATTTTCATAATACTACTGCGCCCTGTGCAGAATGCATTTTAACTTTAACTGTTCATTTCTTTGTGCGACACATTTTTTGTTGTTTTTTTCTTCTAAATTTATTTACCACATGATTTCAATGTTATTTCATTATTTTCAATTATTTTTATCTAGATCTAGATATTTATTTTTCCGTTTTTTTTTTATTATTGTTTGTTTCTTTGCTTTAATTATATATTTGAAATTACATATTGGTAACTTTTTTTCATTTCGGTTGTAATATAATTCCGATATTATTTAATTTTTACATTTTATTATCTGTCCTGTAGACATTCTTGTGGCTATTTTTTTAATTGTTAATTTCAATGGTATTTACAGTGTAAATCTATATATATAAAGGAAGATGTCCTGACTCACTCACTCACTCACTCACTCACTCACTCATCAACGCCCAGCCCAAACCCCTGAACCGAATTTTGACCAAAAGTATATGAAATAGGGGTAGAATTTTCCGGGGAGTGTCACTAAGAAAGGATTTTTAGAAATTCGAGCCCTAACGGGGTGAAAAGGAGTAAAACGTGTTTTCACGGATTCCTTAATATCGCCCAGGCCAAAGCCCTGAACCGAATTTTTATCAAAAGTATATGAAATAGGGGTAGAATTTTCCGGGGAATGTTACTATGTGTATAGTTTTTTGTTAATAATTTTCTGGAAACCGATTTTTTTAATTTTTTCAATTTTTTAGTTCAAAGAATTAACCAAATTTTTATCAAAAGTATATGAAGAGAGAAAGAGAGAGAGAGGGGGGAAAAGAGAGGGAGGGAGAGAGAG
>JASTWK010001318.1:0-39039 GCA_030770225.1 Temnothorax unifasciatus
TGTAGAAAGAGTACGCCAACACAGTTTATCCTGCTAAATAGTTATCAATTATCTATAAGTTCTGTATTGTTTACACATAAATTATAGAATACCTAAACGTTTCTTTTTTTTCGATGTTCTGTGAAATTGTACAATAGAGTTACAAATAAAGATAAAGTCACACTTTACGTATAATCTCAGTCTTTGCTAATGTTACATAATAACGTGCAAAAGAACTAACAGTTAGACTATTTAAGAGGCTATTTAAGAATTTTAATCAAGATACTGGAAGCATAAAACTGTTCAGCTAGCTTTACACAAGATATTGGTCTTCTTCTTTATGAAATCGTCAAATTATGATTATGATACATTTCTACATTATCACCAGCATCGAATCTAATCTTATTTATCGTGATACTCTTGAGAAACTGTTAATCCATTGTCTTAATAACTCAATCGCGGCGCAGAACTGCGTCCACCAATATTGTTCCTCTCCCTCCAATCGATTCCCAAAAGCTGTCTACATATTGAACAGTCGATACAACGACGGCCGATTAGTCTGAAATTAAGCACACGTTAACAATCACTCTTCTTGCTAAAATCACATATTCTCTTTTCAATCGCATACCTTGATTATGACAGACCAGCACGACACTCAGATCGTCGGCAGCAGGTATGCCTCTTTCCGATGCCATGGAAAGGAGATTCATGATGGTAGTCGCACAACGAAATATACACTGCAACTTATCCCTAGGAGTCTTATATGCCGATATCACAACCAATTCAACCTGCGCCCATGACCAGGGGCATTCGTAATGATAAACTTTTGAAATGCGTAGGTCCTTGTAATTTGGAGTTACGACCTTCGCCAACTTTTTGATGTGACCGTAAAGAAGCTGGTCCCTATATACATCTCCATCTTCATTTAGATAGAGCGCATTGTGGTATACCCGTGCCATGACGGTTCTTTCCACCACGACTCTCGCCAAATCTAACTGGTTGGCGCTCGCCGTTGAAAGTAAGAAGTAAGTTCAGACGTCTCATCTGAGCACTCCGCTAAGATCAATTGCGAGATAAATAATTATATTCATGTACATTGCCAGATCGGATCGTTGTCCATTTCCATGTGGATCTACCCTAGAAAATTATCCACGAGATCCTGTTTCTCGTCAGCTAGCGTAAGCTCTTTAAACTCTTCGCAGAAACGCAGGAGGAAAGCCTCTTTTTTTCCAAAAATACCCTCACACAAACGGATACAAGATGATTATTGATAGCATCTCGATCGCACTTAACTCGCACGCATAATCCGAAAAATATTATTATTAAACGGTTAACATCTTACATTTAAACATCTTACATTTACTTATACATTACATACAAAGGTAATACTTATATTATATATAAACAGTACCTATCTAAGTGAGCTAATGTCGACAGCAATCCCTGACGACATCTAATTAAATATGCGATATAAGGAGATCGCTTTTGATAATCCTCTTGAAGTGATTTGAAGAGCTTTTTACATCCATCGTCATTAAATAGACGCACGCAACGTAAAATTTCAGATGAGCTATTAATGCCTTTCAGAATTGAAGATGAGCTATTAATGCCCTATAATATCCTGCAGGTTTATAGCTTCTGCCAATTGTAGTTGTAAAAACGCAACCAGTTCGTTTTCTTTCTGCGGCCAACAATGTCTCTGTAATAAAATTTTATATGCGAATATTTGAACATTAAGTAATTAAGTAATCCATTAAAAAAATCACACTTTGTTTTGTACGCCAAGATTAAATACCTCTGAAGTATTCCATGGAATGTGTTGAAGGTCAGCAGTGCTAAGTACCATATGTAATTTTCTTTTAGCATCCGCAAAAGCATAAGAGAGTTTCACATTATTCGGATCGATTAAAAGTCTTTCGTCTTCCACGCCATTCTTCGACAGCGCGACACACAAGTACTTTAATGGCGATAACAAACATCTCGTTAGAGCGCAATATTGGACCGGCATTCTGCAAGATTCCCAGAAGTAGCTGAAGCGACAAGATCTTGGAACGGAGCTCGTGCGATCGGGATCAGGAGTGCCATCCGGCAGCGGTTTCATAGAGAGCTTGCAGAGAGCACGAAACACCAGGACTGCATCCTTTTGCAGCACATGGGTGAATTTCGCAGTTACCATGTTGTCATTCTCAGCGGCCGCCTCGTCACCATTGTCCTCCAAACTGCCGTTTTCCAAACTGACTTCCTCTACCAATGGCACCACGAATTTTACTACATCATCAAGAATACTCTTGACAATTGTTTGAGAATCAATATTATCATTACTAGGAGCATTCTCTGGACTTAGCTCGGCTTCAGTTTTGCCGTTTGCTTTGACAGAACCCTCCTACTGATGTTCCCCATCAAGCCTCATGTTCTCTTCCTCCGCCTGAGTCTCCATTTGCGCGAAGATCACGTTGATCATCTGCGTGAGAGTCGCACGGGCTGTTGTTTGATTCACCAGGTTGCGTGACGCCAAATAAACGTTGTAAACAGTACAAATTGTCGGTTCCGTACATTCGTGTACCTCCACATGCTGGCTTGTCATTACAGTCAGCAGAGCTTTTTAATAATCTGCAGCTGCACACCCTCATATCGGTCTGTGGATCGGTGAAGCAACTGCAAATTGTCTCGACAATGCGCACAATCAGCAGCTTGTTAGGCTCTGTTAAATCAGGCACATTGCCAGTGAAATGGCCATATGCGATTAACTTCTGCAGACAGTCCAGTGCTGTCACCACAATCCGCGGTGACTTTCTCTGACATGCTAACTCAAATGGCAAGAAGTAATTTTCCGCGGTAATGACATTTGAGTCACTCTTGGGCTGTGGCAGAACGTTTGAGATAACCTCTTCACTCTGCACAGCTGATATGTACATCTTTGATCTCGTTACGGAGATTATATTTCCTCTGCAAGATGGAAATATATGAGTGACAAACTTAATTAGCAACTATCGCTTATAGCTACAGGCTTATTAGCCTGTATATTTATTTATTTCAGTATAAAATAATTTTTAAAACGTTTATATTAATTCTGACTGCAGACGGACCTTCGGGAACACTAGCGCCTTCTTCTTTTAACATGAATAACTAAAAATCTATATTTCGGCTAATTACCGAGTTTATAAATATTTAATTAAAATTATCTGGGTGACTCACAAACCTTTTTAATCACACTTCATAACTCTTCATACAAAATACAAACGATTCCGTATAAAAACTTTTATTAATTTATCTATTTCGGCTAAATGCATGGTGTAAAAATAAATAATTAATTACAATTAAACGAATGACTCACAAACCTTTTCAATTGCACTTCAAAAGTCTTCATACGAAATACAAACGATTTTATATGGTAGATTCTTTACCGAACATTCATTTCCGGTCAAATACATACGAATAGCTAAATCTCCGGATCTCAATTTAATAGAAAACGTATGGGCTAAAATTGTGAATACGTGGGATCCTGGTCATGAGAGAACTAGAGAAGCTCTGTTTGAGCATGCGAGGAATGCATGGGAAGCGCTTCGGGCCGAACCTGAGTTCTTCACCAATCTTCGTCAGTCCATTGATCGACGACTGCATCAGGTGATCGAGAAAAATGGTTACTGGACGGATTATTAAAATTCGCTCCAGGGCCAAGCAAAACAATCGGTTCTTTTCAGAACCACCAAATATTAAGACAAGGAACATCTCAAAACTCGAAACATCTTGACAACATATATCGTGTTACGAATATCTTTCTATCCGTTTAATCCTTTATTTTTTGTATAAAAAAGATAATAAAAATAATATAATATTTGTGAAAATAATGGTTAACAGTCACGTGATAATATCGCAGACTTGATATATTTCTTCACAATTTATAGCACATAAAAAATGGCTTCTCTTTCGCAAAAAATAATTCCAATTACCATAAACACGAGATACCATCACTTACGTATAAAAATATTTTCTTCTTATATAAGAAGATATTTCAATGTTAGGAATGACATTTTGTAAAAAGCAAAAATGGATAAATATCGCATTATAAACTTAATGTTCAAATTAGAAGAATCTATAAATTCATAAAATATTACAAAATAGATTTCGTATCCGATTAATCCTTAATTTACCTAATTTAACTGCAATATAAAAAAATAGGACGTGTTATCGCTCGTCGAAAGCAAAAGCCAAGTAATGTTACTGCCGATATTTCGAACAATATTAGGGTATTAATAAAAAGCTATATATATATTTTGAATTGTTATTATCGAGCCAACATTTCGACCTACTTGGTCTTCCTCAGCATTACATTCGAACTTACAAGTAATATAAATAAAAATAATAATAACTGTTAGAGTTCACATTATCTGGATACGACATACGACGTTTATTCGGTCAGTCTTGCGGTTGAGTTAACACGGGAGTTATTCGCGTTTACTTTATCGTGTTGAGTTATTGACTTTCTTCGTTTATAGTTTATTATTTTTCTATTGCTTTTTTCAGTTCTTAATTTAATTTTTTGTTTATTAGTTACAGTTTATTTTCTATCTTTTATTTTATCGTTTTATTTTTTCGTTTTTTATACATATTATTTTTGTTTTATTCATATCATAGTGTGCTCAAAAGTGATTGCAATATTTTGCATTAAAAACATTGGATTATCATCATGCCTGCACGTGGAAGACCAGCAAAAACAAATAAGCATGCTGTAATTGATATATTAATGAATTATAAACATCGCTTGATATTGAACAATCAGAAAGTTATTTCGATGCTATTTGGATAACAATAGCAAGAGAATTAGAAAATCGGATGACGCCAAGTTCTTTATATACATTTGTTTCGTGCAATAAATATCACGTAAGAGATAAATTAACCGATCGTCCCTCTGTCTCTCCTTATCAGCCAACAGATATTATCGAACAGCATATTTCAGAAGTATCAAGCATTAGTGTTTCTAAAAATAAATTAACAATAAATAATTCTACGATAAACAATTCTGATTTGACCGTTAATAATGTCAATGGGGTATTAACATTTACTATTACACCATGGCAAAAACTGATTTTAATGCCATGATAATTTATAAAACATACAGGCGAAAAAAAAAAGTCGACCTCCTTCAACGCGTCAATATATTATATTGCAACCCTATTGCTAGATGAAGAAGTGTACGTTAGATACATGGACCCTCCTCACTCCGTCCTCATCGGAGTAGAAAAGGTTTCTCCGCAAGATGCCGTCGCCACATCAATCTGTTGGTTGTTAGGGTACAAACCTGCAGAGGTTCAGCATTATCATTTGACGCTATCGACGGAACAAACAGTTGAAATCGCCGAAGCAAGAACAAGAGCGGCATCAGACCACGTGCTAGCCTTTCAAGGTATGGCTGGTCTAATGGTCCTTGCAAAGGAGATTATGCGTATTCCTGCCTCCAAGTCCAATGTTGAGTAGCTACGTTTGAGATGGAAGGCGCTTTGTGCAACTGTCAATATACCAAATATTTAGGAACAAAAAATACTCCCACAAGAGATATTCGACATAGTCATTGAGAATCTTACTGTATGGCAGTCCTGAGTAAAATCTCATCAGACACTCAGGAAGAAGCTCATCATGGATGCAATAACCAACAAAGAAGAGACACCTTTAGTAAAAGGAGCTCTGGATCAAGTCCGATTGATTCTTAGCGGTTTCGGACTGAAATCATCAGAATTGATGGACGCTTTTGCCAATTCAGGAAGTAAGGCCATATTTTTGATCCCCATAGCCAGACAGGCGTGCGAGTTAAGAGATGCCATAAAAAAACTAAAAGAACTTCACAAGGAAAACTATCCATACATCCGAGTAATCCCACTGGAAGGTGCTGAGAGGATCAATCACAGAATGTATCCAGATTTATATTATGCGGCTGTATCTCATGCTGCCTATCATAAAGCCCTAGGGCAAGAAGGAAGATATGTCATGACAGAGGTACAAACAACGATACCAAAGACCACTATTGACGACCATGTGAGGAGATCTTACAAGATGAAGCTTACAGTTAATGAAAAGCTTCAGAAGTACTGCATACGTAGCGGCAAGTATTTACTGAGAAAATTTGGGAAAGTGTAAAACTGTCATGTGGATTTAATTTTAAACGACATAAATTAATCAGTAATGGAGAATCGGGATATGGTTCGCGTATGGTTCATGCAAATGTGGCTCATTAATAAAATGCAATATTAATAATACGAATGATGAGCTAATTACAGAAATAAAATGTAAGTTTATTGAAGGAGAAAAAGAAGGACGCTGTGGAAAGCGCTATTTAAGAAATCCCGTTAGACAAGCTATCGTGAACGAATTACAAGGGAAAAGTGTTATGAAATATAGAGTCGAAATGGCAGAAAAATTAATGCAAAGTCATGATGATATTGAACCTCCACATTTATTTGACGCAAATGTTTTACGAGTTGCTAAACAAAACATTAAAAAAAAATTATTTTGATAAAAATTCAATAAAAGCTTTAGAAATTATGCAGTTAGGTCCATTCAAGTCGTCAGTAGTCTCGCTGTCGTATTAAGCGTCGTCTGGGTCAGTCGCGCAAGTGTAATAAAATGAATATAATAAAAGTAATATTTATCTTCATGATTTTTATGGCTATATTGCCAACAACATCAGATTCATCGGCCATGAATAACTTTGCACGTCGAGACACTAGTATTTCATTAGCTGTGTCTCGTGAGAGTAAGACAATAACGATTGCCATTTCTTTTATTAACGTTATATACGTTATAATTATTCTATACATTTTGATGGCATGTTATAGATTATTCTATACTCTCTTATTCTCTACGCCGGAAATTTATATTTCAAAATTTCGGGACTTCAAATTTTCAATAATATTCATAATATTGGTTTAAATCCATTTTTTGTACATTATTGATCAAATTATCAATTAAATGTATATAGAACATACGCATTAGATAAGACAGCTTGTATTTACCTTGATGCAACTGGAAGTATTATAAAAAAAATTAAAAGGCCTGATAAATCAAAGAATGGAAGTATATTTTTATACAACTGTAGTTAATTCTGAAAAAAGTGGACTTTTTTCAGTAACACAGATGTTGTCAAAAAGACATAACACAAATTCCATTCATTATTGGCTGATGGAATGGATACGATCCGGTGCACCACGACCACGTGAAGTTGTATATGATTTTTCACGTGCATTATTAACTGCAGCTATACGAAGTTTTACCAATTACTCTACGCTTGACGAATATGCAGACGCTTGTAAAGAAGGTAATTTACCTGCCTGCTACATACGTATTGATGTAGCGCACTTTATAAAAAAATATTCAAACTTTTTAAAAATTCACGTCCACGCATAAAACAATTTTATTTACATATAATAGGGCAATTAATTTTATGTCGAGATATTGAGGCTGCAGCTGAAATATTAAAAGGAATTCTAATTATTACTCAAAGTGAAACAGAAGGTAACACAAAAGAAAATGAAAAAACAATGTGTGAAAAATATAAAATAAAAATAAAAATCTTTTTACTCAATATTCAAAAAATGTTACCACTGATAATATAGAAAAATATAATGATGTAGAAGACGAAGAAGAAAACAGTTTTAATAAGTGGAGTCATTGGATACAAAATATAAATGATAAAGTTAAAATTTTATTGGCTGATAAAGAGGGAGACAGAGAAAATGCTCATTATTTACCAAAATTAGCTGATTATGTTATGAAAGATGTCAAATTGCTACCTTTATGGTCTTGCATATATCGAGATAACTTTGGTTATGGTAGAATACCTGTCAGCAGTGCTTCCGTAGAAGGTGATTTTAATATAATAAAAAATATTATGTTAAAGACAGAGCAAACACCTATGCGTGCAGATAAATTTGTGACACAGCATATAGATTTCATAAGCGGTCGCTTAAAAATAGTACATGCAAATACTAGAAATTCTGATTTAAGAGTAGAAGAAAATATTCCAAGTCCAAGAGATATAAGAGTAGAAGAAAATATTAATCCAAATCAAGATAATAATAAGATTGTCAGGGGGAAAATAATATAAGAAACAAGAAAAAATGTCCAGCTTGTGAAAATGGACATAAACCGACCAGTGGACATACATGTTATGTATGCAACAAATTTGTACATGTCCTGGATGGATGTTCTATGCCAATTAGAGAAGAAAAATATGGACAGAAGCGAATATGTATGGACTGTCACAACATAAACAATCTTCAAGATATAATTGCAACGAAAGAAGTTGAAGATTGGAGAGGTTTGGCTACAGCGGGCACAAAATCTAAAGAAAAATATTTGCAAAAGGATAGTATACAACATGAATTTTTATTAGATAGTGATATACGTAAGATACCAATAATTAAAAATGGGACTAATATATCTTTGAAATCAATTAAAATTGGAAAGAACAATTATTCTTTAAGAAATACTTGTTCATTTGATAGAGAAGACAAAAGAGAGAGCAATGCGATACTTCCAACGCGACACCGAAGCGTTCACAGTCGATACACTCGCCGAAGAATTAAGACTGCGTTCGCGAAAGACCGATAAAGTAGCACACGTATCACGCAAAATATTAACAGCGGCGGAAATAGCTCAGCAGACGGTGCGACCAACGCATTCAAGTTTTGGCAAAATTGTCAGAATGTCGCTTCGCATTGATAATGAAAAAGATGCATAACGTGCCATTCGCAATTACGTAAAAAATCACGTGCAAGTATTTCCACTATACTTCATACCGGGACACAAAGATATATAGTTATATAGTTATATAGTTGGGCAAGAGTGGAGCACAACACAGAAGCGCCGCATTTGTTGTACCTCAAGCTGCGAGACATTATTAACGACGCTCTACAGAAACCCAGCCGTCAACGAAAATCCACATCGACGCCCAAACGCCTTGACACTATCCAAGAAGAATCATTAAGACACGTATCCAGCGATATCGATCAACGACCGACGTCAACATCTCGTGTCAGAAAGCGCCGCTCGAAGCCAATCCCTTCTTCAAGCGAGGAGGAAGGCGCCACCGCCGTCGTACATACGCCGCTGCCGACGATATCGCCATCACCGCCGCCGTCGCCATGGTCACACCTACCGTCGACTTCATCCAGATTGGGAACGTCAACGGGCACAACGCCCACAACGCGATTAGCGTGTCTTAGTCTGGGAGCAATTCCCAAGACGCTACCCAAGACGCTACCCGATCCCGCTCCACCGGTGTCGCCACCGTCACCGCCGCAAGAGCGAACGCCCTCCCCAATAATTGGTACATCGCGAACAACACGAAAAACTAAGTCCAAATCCAAGAAGCCTCGAGGCAAGCCTCGAAGGCTTATCAAAGATGACTTGCCACACCGCCGCCGCCGCCGACGCCGCCGACACCGCCGACACCGCCGACGCCGCCGACACCGCCGACACCGCAACCGACATTACAATTATTTATTGCTGCTTATTTTGATACAGAGACAATTAAAGATCTTGTATATAATAAAACAGATTTTAAATTTTTCGAATTAATTAATGAAATGGTATCACACGGTACAAAAAGATCATCGTATAGACTTCGTGCAATAATTTTAAAAGAAATATTTCCAAGCAAAATATTACCAAATAATTGTATTCTTATTAATTGTGAAGTAACAATTGGCTATTTGTGTAGAAATTTGTTTCAGAACTATGCATCATTCAAGGAAACTACTTTGCCTCGCAATGGTAGTTCGAGCCTCCCACACTTTTCTTCCAGGTCATAAGACAATTCAATAAACAGTAAACTGTTGATGCGTGCGAAAGTGCGCACGAGAAAATCCGAGATTTCCCGGAGGAGTGCTCGAGGAAGTCAAAACGCTTCGCATCTCCTGTGAGTTTTCGACTTTGCAATGTTTGTTTCAAATTTACAAATTTAACTTTCCAGTAAACAACATGTGCCATATTAAATGTATAAATGTATCTAAGAATATTTTTGATATATGTCATTTACAGAATTTTAACACAAACAGCAAACTCTTAAAAAATATTTTTCAAGATTCTTATCTTTTACATTTAAGTTCTCCACTAACTGAGACTGCAACATTTATTGCAAAATCAAATACTATATAATAAATAATGACGCAATCTCTCCAATTACAAACAGATGCTCCGGTAGTTGTCGCTCGTTTGGCTAATGGCTATACGTCTTGGACACTTTGAGGAAGGGCGACGATCTCAAGTTGGTCTGCGACGTACAAAGCAACCCGCCACCGACGCGAGTGACTTGGTACCACGATGTAAGTAAAAAGAGAGGGAGGAAAAAAGAGACTCGTTATCCAACATGATTGACTGCTATTCAAATCCTCGCGTTCTTGCCCGTACAATCAGCGGTTGGAGCACGACGTGAGCGCCGGAATTCTACTGGCTTCTAACTCGTTGACACTCCGCGTGCTCGCACTCGCACACGCCGGCGAGTACTCCTGCGAACGCCGTGGGAGAAACCTACAGCCCGCCGCTTTTATTCACATAAAATGTGAGTAGTCACATTTATTAACACACCGCGTAAGAGTAACTTTCCAAAATAAACCGTAAAAGTTATGTCGAGATTTCCTAATTTAATTTAAACATTAAAAGTTTGATAAAAAATAATTAATAATTATGTAATATTTAATATTTATCATTTTTATATAAAAAAGATTTTTGGGCTTTTCTTACATTTTTCCTAATTGTAAACATTCGATAGACGCACCGAGATGCAGAGAAGATAACGAAAGAAGAGAGATCACCGTCTCTCGACATACGACGGTACAGCTCAAGTGCGAGGTGGAAGCGTCGCCTGATGACTATGTACGATTTTCATGGACCTACAACGGCACTGTCGGCGATGTTCTACCTATATCGAACACGAGAATCGAAAATAAAGAACTCGTGAGCGTGCTAGAATACACCCCTAGTGCCGAGACCGATTACGGCACGTTGGCTTGCTGGGCGAGCAACAGCATCGGACGGCAAAGGACACCCTGTATATTTAACCGTGATGTGGCGGCATACGTCACTAGCGGCACACGCCCGCGCGGTACCTGCATTACCGGCAGTTCGCAACAACGCCGCTAGGCGTCGCATCGCCCTCGCATTATCTCAAATTCAAAGTTCGGTAACAACTAGTATAAAGGGAGACCCCCGACCGGACCGAATGAGATATTTTCGGGCGCCAGACGCCTAAGGGCATAGAGTCTCGAGCTCACAGCCATTCGGCGCGAGTCGCCCAGCTACAGCGCAAGACGCTAGCTGACATTCGGCGCCAGTCGCCCGGCCACAGCGATAGTCGCTTGCCGACCACCACGGCGCTTGGTCGCCTGGCATACAGCGCTAGACGCTTGCCAACCGGCGCACGGACGCCTCGGCATACAGCGCTAGACGCTTGCCAACCGGCGCACGGTCGCCTCGACATACAGCGCTAGACGCTTGCCAATCTCGGCGCGCGGACGCCTCGGCATACAGCGCTAGACGCTCGCCAACCTCGGCGCGCGGTCGCCTCGGCACAAGGTCTGTAAACTAGACAGGTTACCTCACCGCCGAGTTTTTAGGCAAGGGAGGTCGCGGCAAGACGTAGGGGGTAGTGACGTCACATCAATACCGGTGCTCTCAATTGGCGGCTCCCTAAAAGTTTCTTTGTCAGTTTTTCAATGAAAACCACTGACAAAGAAGTGTGCGACGTGCGACGAGTATTATCTGGTCACGTTTATTATACACATATTATTGAAACGCAGCTCTGACTTAAACATTGAAATTATCAAAGGTAAGCATAATTTATGTAGAAAAATATTGTTTTAAACCCTTATGAAAGTGTAATATAATTTAATTTATATTTAATATATTTACATTTATTTCTAGAAAAAAAAAACTTACAAATATGCCGGGGAATAAATGCAGCATAGCTGGCTGTACAAATTGTTCGTACAGTCAAAAAACAAGTTCAGGCATAAAATATCATTCTTTCCCCAAAGATGAGAAAAGGAGAAAATTGTGGATTAAAATGTGCGGTCGAGATGAAAATTGGAATCCGCGGACAGGTTATGTGTGTTCTGAACACTTCAAGTCTGAAGACTATGAAACAATGGATTTGAAGGCAGAATTATTAAATATTCCATTGACACGAAAGTTAAAGCCAACAGGTCAGTTCATAACCCGATAAAGTTTTAACAATTAATACTTTTCAGTAAAACACTGTGTAACACAGTATCGATTAGTGTGAGTGAAACACATACATTGATGTTCTGACACTAGTGAACACTGTGTTACACAGTATTTTGTTGGAAAGCTAAAGTAATATGATATTTCAAAATAGTATTATTTCTGGATTTTCTTTATTTTTGTATGGATTAACTTGTCAGATGCGATTATGCATTTTTAGCTTTATAAATGCTCGTTACATTTATATTACTTTGAAAATATTCTTACATATTTTTCTATTATTTTCCAGCGATTCCAGTTCCATTTACGAAGGGCATTTCTCTGGATAAAAACAATGCAGCTTCTTTGAATGAAATTCAGACCTCAAATCCATATTTATTCTCAAATCCAGGTATTTTAATAATGTATATATTTTTATATTCTTTATACTGTATGGATAAATTTGATATTCTTTATTCTGTATGGATAAATTTGCCAGATACCATTCTCCATTTTTATAAATGCTTCTTACATTTGTGTTATTCTTAGAAAGTAATAATCTTGTACATATATATTTTTCTACTACTTTTCAGAGATTCCAGTTCCATTTACGGAAACTACATCTAAAAAGGACATACATCTGAAAAGGAACGACACAGTTTCGAATTTAAGTGAAATTTCGTCTTCATTTTCAAAGCCTTCAGTAGATAATCCAGCTCTTTATCTATGTACAAATGCAAGTGTGCAAACGGACATACACTTTAATTTCGATCATTACAATGACAATAATTTACAGCAACGAATTTTGGATGTTGAAACACAATTAAAAACATGTGACAAAATCATACAAAATTTTAAAAGTGAAAACGAAACATTACGAAGCAAATTAACGAAGGAGATAAATACTGCTACTTCACGTATAGATAAATACCATCAAATATTGAATGCTGTCAGACAAGCTTTTACACAAAATCAAATTGACATAATTTCTAAAAATAAAAAAAAAGTTGTTTGGACAAATGACGAAATATCTAAGGCCTTTACTTTACGGTATTATAGTAAACGAGCATACTTGTATTTACGAGATACGTTGAAATATCCGCTACCCGCAATATCGACGTTACAGAGATGGGCTTCAAAAATGAATATGCGACAGGGAATATTATATAATGTTCTTTTTATGATGAAAGTTATGAAAGATGATATGACGGAGTTTGATAAATGTACGGTATTACAATTTGATGAAATGAAGGTACAAACCATTTACGAGTATGACAAAGAACAAGACGAAGTTATAGGACCACATTCATATATGCAGGTGGTGATGGCACGAGGATTATTTGGACGATGGAAGCAGCCTATATTTGTAGATTTCGATAAAAAAATGACGAAAGAAATTTTGTACAAAGTCATCGATGCACTTGAGAAATCAGGATATCCTGTCGTAGCCTGTGTATCAGATTGCGGAGGAGGTAACATTGGTTTGTGGAAAGAACTTGATATCAGTTATAATAAAACATTCTGTCAAGATTTATCAAATGGACGAATCTATTTCTTCGCCGACATTCCACATTTACTTAAACTGTTACGAAACTGGTTGCTGGACACAGGATTTATATTGGAAGATGGTACAATAATTAACAAAGACCCTTTTAAAGCTCTTATAGCAGCAACAGACACGGAAGTTAATTCGTGCTATAAACTAACAAAAGATCACATTGATTGCGTTAAAACTCAACGACAAAATGTTACGCTCGCAACTCAACTTCTTTCGCATACAGTCGGAACAGCACTCGTGCATTATCAGCCTGGTTCAGACAAACAACTTGCTATAAATACCGGTAAGTTCGTCCTGAAAATTTCTGCCTGGTTTGATGTTATGAATTCATATACACCGTCATCATCCCTTCAGTCAAAAAAACCGTACGGAATGGATCTGGAATATCAAATATCAGTTCTGGATACCGCGTATCATCTTATTTCAACGATGCGATGTATAGGAAAAAGTAGCCTTCAGTTATTTCAAAAAGGAATTCTAATGTCAATAACGTCATTAAAATTGCTGTTCGATGATATGAGAGCGAAATTTTCCATAAAATATATCTTAACACATCGATTAAACCAAGATTGTTTAGAAAATTTCTTTTCTCAAATCAGATCGAAAGGAGGTTTACATGATCATCCTTCGCCACTGAATGCTCTATATCGCCTTAGAATGATTGTGCTTGGAAAAAATCCAGGTGTTGTCCAAACACGTGTCAATGTAGAAGACGCATCAAAAGACGAATTCATTGTATGCAAAGTACTTGAAGTTGCTAACATTTCTGTCATGGAAGAATTAACATCGCCACCGATTGAAGAAGAATCGGATAACGACACATCAACGTCATTAAGTTCTGGATTGAGCATAATAAATTGTGAAACTGAAAATGATGGTCTTATTTATCTAGCCGGATGGATAGCGCGAAAATTCAAAAACAAATATCCAAATCTAGGATGTTATTCAGGTAAAAATAATATTCATAATTATGCATTACCATCATGGATTCAGCACTTGTCCTTCGGGGGATTAATGGAACCGACAAAAGAATGGATGGATAATGTTCATCTATTGAATAAAGAATTTATTAAGTATCATCGACATAGAATATTGAAACCAGGAAAAAAAGTAACACAAAGATTGGTTGACAAAATTGTGAAGAAATATAATACTCAAATACCAATAGATCTGATTGCATCTTTTGTGAAACAACGCACATTTATTCGTATTAAATTTCGTAACATGAAACTTAAAGATAAAAAAGATGGAATTAAAAGAAAACTGGAGGACTTAAAACGAAAAAGTGGCAAAAAATATAGAAAAATTATACATTAATTTTGGAAATTAAATAATTAAAATCTTGTTTTGTATTCTAAAGAAAAAATAAGAAAAATTTTAATTTTGCTATATTTTTGCAGTTAAGCGATTTGATATTTTTGCAATTATTTGTAATATGTAATGTTTCTACATTTATATTACTTTATATTATATTTCATTACATAATATTCTCTGTCTAGCTTATGAGAAATGCACTAAGGTAATATTACTCGCAAAATAATGTACGTAATGTATGTATGTACATATGTCCGTGTATACATACATATGTGTATATATACAAATATATGTAAATATATGTGTAAAAGTCTTTATATATGAAATATCTTCTAAGAATAGAGTACAGAATATTTTAGAAAAAGATAACTGTGCGGTGAGACGATCAGAAATAGGATAGTGATACTTTCATTTATATTACTCTAGAATATGCTTCTCCACTACAAACAATATAAAGATCTTAACTCTTCGTTTGAAACGTATTTTTGTACATTTTTACAATAGGATTAGCTAAAGATAAAGAATGATTGATAGAGGTACGTTCTAAATTTATGTTTTATTTTTTTCTGTTATAAAGAAGCGTTGGCATCTAATATTAACATTAAATTTTAATTAATTCTTAATACTCTAATTTAGGATAATTTTATAATTGCCTATATTATTTTAAAATGTGGTATACATTTTAATATCATAACCAAAAAAATGTTACGTAGAAAAATAGCACGCTTTGCAAAACATAAAATAAATTCAAAATCTGGTTTGCTGTATCCTCAGAATATATTTTTTTCTAACTAATATATGTACTATATGATTTATAGAAGATTATAGAGAAATTTAGTTGAAAAGTTGAGATAGATTGTAATATTTTATTGTATTTACACGAATAAAAACAATTATTATTCTATCAAACAATTTTCTTTGAATTATTAACATAAATACAAGATAAATAAAAACCAGTTATAGATTATATATATTGTATAATAATTTGATAAACAGATAGGCTTATTATATATTGTATAAGTTACATTTATAATATGATAAGTTCATAAGCAAATGTATTAATCGATTTTTTAGTATTTTTTTCTGGATCACTAATCTTTTTGGATGAAATATTATCTATGCTAATGTTCACATGTGAAGTTTATGAATGGAAGGATAGCAATATTGATATTTACAATTTGACAGTTATTGAAATGCATTAATTATTAATGATTAGCAATATCGTTGACTTTTTATGAAAAATCGTATATGTACAATAACATATCAATATTGATGTATATCATATAATATCACTTTGTGAATATATAGTCAACAGCATTATATTTAGTATTATGTATAAAATAACTTCAACATCCTTTACTTTCTCCTATACATCGCATCGTTGAAATAGGATAATGCATAAAATAATATGAATAATAAACGCGGCCTAGATGATACTTGTCGCACGCTGAATGAAAACCACTGACAAAGAAACTTTTAGGGAGCCGCCAATTGAGAGCACCGGTATTGATGTGACGTCACTACCCCCTACGTCTTGCCGCGACCTCCCTTGCCTAAAAACTCGGCGGTGAGGTAACCTGTCTAGTTTACAGACCTTGGCCTCGGCATACAGCGCTAGACGCTTGCCAACCTCGGCGCGCGGACGCCTCGGCATACAGCGCTAGACGCTCGCCAACCTCGGCGCGCGGCCGCCTCGGCATACAGCGCTAGACGCTTGCCAACCGGCGCATGGTCGCCTCGGCGTACAGCGCCAGACGCTTGCCAACCTCGGCGCACGGACGCCTCGGCACACAGCGCTAGACGCTTGCCAACCCAGTGGTGCAAGATCTAGCCCTCTAGCACCATCGGTGCTCTTGGAGTGGGGATGGACAGAGATGCCAACTTTACGTTTCAGAAACGCAGCCGAGCGCTTCGGCTGGCTTCGGCCAGCTTCGAGCGCGTCAGCGGTAGAAGAGGATAGACAGATCTGCTGTCTTCTTCTTCTCTCTCGAGCTATGGCTATTGGCTATGCGATTTCGGATCTCGTGAATGTACAGATGTATTTTTCAATAACTCTCGTCAGTCGCTAAATGTATCTTAGATATATTAAAATAATACTTTTCTAACTTCTTCATATGTTTAATATAAATATCTTCCCAATAATTCCCAATAATTGTATATAATTACATTAGACATGCATAAAATATTTTTCCTTATAAAATAAGAGAATAAATATAATTTAACAAATAATATATGCATAAATCTTGTAACATATTTAAGAACATATTTATGTATTTATGTTCTTAAATATGTTACAAGATTTATTTTGGTCGTAGTTAACTTACATTAATATAAGTTTACTAGCTAATACATATTATTATATGATACATATTATTATATCATACATATTAATGACGGACAGAAATGAATAATATTAAAGACACATAATATTACATTGTAATAATAGTATATATATATATGTGTCTTACAAATAATTGCTATTGCAAATTTAAAAAATGCATTTTCTGCTGTGAAATTAGAATTTGCGTGTTATTTGCGTATACTAAACATAATGTATAATTTATTATGATTAAAAGTGGTCTTCCACACTACCCATGAGGTGCCACTAATAAAGCGCGTTAGGTTTTTTTACGTGGACCTTCGCCTGTAGCCCTATCATACCACATTTTAATATATTGCAAATTTCGGTATGCTTGGTATGCTTAAGAAGATATGATGTTGAGTTATAATAATTTACATTGTTAATAAAAAATTATAACAGATACAAACCGTTTTAGGATAACACCTTGTATATATAGAATGTAGTGTTAGGAAAAGGATTTAAGAAAAAAATAAAAGCAATATATAAATCTTTTTTTATTTTTTAATAATTAATGTATAAATTATATGTATGGCCACCCCGGCCACGCCGGCCACCCCGACCACCTCAGCCACCCCGACCACCTCAGCCACCTCGACCACTCCAGCTACCTTGGCCACCCCAGCTACCTTGGCCACCCCGGCCACCTCGGCCACCTCGGCCACCTCGGTCACCTTGGCCACCTCTACCACCTCGGCCACCCCGTTGCTGGTACCACCTGGCGCGAGCTTTACCCGCTCCTCTTTTCCGTTTTCCTAAAAAATAAATGTAAATAAACATTATTAATAAATAAAATAATATACATATTAATTAATATTATTATATATTATACATTGTTTATAAACTTATAAATAATATTTTGTCACATAATAAAATGATCAAGATGAAGCAATATTAAGGAAAGTTCTATTAGACAAAAACGCTAATTTATTTATTTTTAATTAAATATTGTACCTCCATTAACTGGCAGCGGCTGCTGCTGCTGTTGTTGCTGTTGCTGCTGCTGCTGCTGCTGCTCCTGCTCCTGCTCCTGCTCCTGCTGCTGCTCCTGTTCCATTGGAACAGGCTGCTGCTGCTGCTGCTGGTAAAGGAAATCCAGCTTTCGCTGCATTTCCTCTAAAATTATTGCCACTTGTGACTTTGGCTTCGTTGGGTTTTCTGTACAAATAATTGGATAATCAACAATTAATAAATATATCTCAAAGCTATGAACAAAATTATAAAAACGCTTCTGCCTATTATCAAACCATCTTCAATATAAATCTTCACGCAGCAAACACAATGTTACATAAAAGGAATACCCTGTATAAATATCACTGGCTTTATTAATCAACAAGTGCAAATTTAAAAAATTACGTTTAATATTACGTTACGTTTTTCATTATTATATTTTATTAACTCAAGTTTGTGGTATTAATTATACTATAACGTGGCTTGATAGTAGACAGAAACATTTAAATATAATGATTACTTACGGGACGATTTGTCTGCCATGTTCTCCTCTTGCATGTCGAAACCAAAATAGTGGAAAGCGTTCGCTTAATTCGTGGTCCACGCCGCGCCGCCACTCGTAAACAATCACGTTGCGCGTTGTACATTGTTTCTCTTTTCTTTTTCTCTAAAGTGGAGACGCGGCTCACCAGAAAAACAGTTGACGAACTTAGAGATACGCTCACAGAAAGAAAGTATAATATACGTGTGCGCTCGAAGCATTCGTGTATAAGTGAGCTGCGTCTTCACTTCGACATAGTGTCAAAAGCGTAATAATCACGCTTATTGAATTAAAATCTTGCAATAAATATCATTGCAGGAAGCTGAAACAGACTGTGTAAGTTTTTATATATAATATATATTTTATATACATATATATATACATACATAGACATTAAAATGAGCGATTTATCAACAAAGAAATGTAAGCGAAGCTTTTCAGAAGCTTGGCTTAACGATGATAAATGTAAAAGTTGGATACGGAAAGTTCCTCTTAATGATAGTTTATTTCATTGCATAATATGTAAGAAAGATTTTTCTTGCAACACGCGTATTGCAAGACATGCGTGTCACATAAATAACGTTAAAAAATCCACACCTGAAGTATCAAATAATGATACTGTAATTGACAATAATACTGTCTTGAAAAAAAACACTTATGATGTACAAACATTTCGACAACAATGGTTAGAAATTGAGCAATTCCAACCATGGTTGCGTGAGGCATCACATGATAAAAAATTATGTTTTTGCTCTTTTTGTGAAAAATATATAATTGCCAAGTTGTGTAATATCTATCGTCATGCAGAATCCGTTATGCATTCAACAATTGCTAATCAAAAAAAAGATGAAAAAAAAAGGGACGAAAATGTCAGTGCAATCAATGAATCACTGTTGTCGTACGAGGAGCAAAAAAAGGCGACAGAAATTAAATATGCTGCCTTTATTACTGAAAAAAACCTTCCGTATCAAACTGCAGAAGAAAATCTCACATTTTTTCAAAAAGTAATAAAAGATTCTAAAATGTTGCCAAACATGACAATGAGTCGGACTAAATGTCAAAAAATTGTTTCTAATGTGTTGTGTCCAATTGAAACGGATCGTATTGTTAAAATTATTCAAAATACAAAATTTTGTATTTTTATTGATGAAACGTCGGACATTTCAAATGAGAAATGGATGACATTTCTTGTTCGATATGTCGAGCCTACAACATTAGATACTCGCTCACAACTAGTTAAATTAATTAATATTGATGCGAGAAATAGTAGCGCGGAAAAATTATTTGAAGCATTTAACAATGAAATGTTGGAATTACAAATTCCATATTCAAATATTGTAGCTTTGTCAAGCGACAATGCATCCGTTATGTTGGGCAAACATGTATCCTTTAAAAAAAAACTTGAAGAAAAGTGTACGAAATTATTAACATTACCATGCCCATGCCATTCCGCTGCGTTAGTTGCACATACTGCATGTAGTAAAATTCCAGAGTATTGTGAGAAATTTGTAAAGAAACTACCAAATTATATTAGCAATAGCCCAAAACAAACTGCTACTTTTAAAGAATTTATTGAGTGTTTTCAGAAAAGAAACTGCAAAATTTTAAAGTTGGCCGATACACGATGGCTTTCTCGCCATTCATGTATTGAGAGACTTATTGAATTTTGGAGTACTATTGAGCTTTTTTTAAGAGAAATAGTAATGAGTGAAAAGACAAAGTCTGGCGAATATTTATTATCTGTAATGCAAAATCTTGATGTAAAAGCATACTTATTATTTTTAAAATATATTTAAAATTTTTTTAATTCTTTTAATGCATTCTTCCAAAGTAACGAAACAAGAATTCAATTATTACAGCCAAAATCACTTCAGTTCCTAATTATAATCTGTAAACATTTTATAAAATCGAACGTTTTAAATAATGTAAATAATAATTTCGATTTTTGTAACAAAGAAAATCAAAAATCCTTAAATGAAATAAATTTAGGACCTGAATGTGAAAATTATCTTAATCAAATAGTCATACAAGGGCATATAGATGTAGTTGTAAATGTTCGGGAAAATTGTTTAAAATTTTACATAACTACTGCCCAAGATATTTGCAAAAGATTGCCAATTAACGACAAATTTTTATCAAAATTAAAAGTTTTCGAATCGGAAACAGCTTTACGTGATGTTAACAGAGAAACTTCGTTTAATGATGTCTCTTCTGTTGCTCAAACTATTGGTGAATTTGATGACAACGGTTTGAAGAAAGAATGGTTTGCTTTATATCAAGATATTACAGAAATAGAAAAAGATAATCTTGCAAGACTAAATTTTGATGATATGTGGAAACAAATTTTTCAATGTTCTCATCAGTATCCCAATTTGAAGTCTCTTTTAAATGCAGTTAGATCGATGCCAAATTCAAATGCTGAGGCAGAAAGAGTTTTTTCAATTTTGCCGGATTTAAAAACAAAAAAACGAAATAAACTTTCGTCTGCTAGTGTCAATGCTTCTTGTGTTGTTAAATCAGCTTTGAAAGCGAGAAAAGAATCTGCTGCAGACATAACAATTACCAAAGAACATTTATCTTTAATGTCAGCGGACAAATTATATGCTGCAAATCCCAGAAAACAAAAAGGTAATTTAACATTATATGCTGCAGATGAAAATGAAATTACTTGTCCCTGCTCGTCTACTGTACGATAGAATATAACACAATGCCTTAAAATAAAATTTATTTTACAGGCATTATTATATACATTATTAGAGGGATGATATTCACTACATCTATAAATAATAGATGTTTTAAAAATCTGTCAAACACTGCCTATTAAACAGTTTATAGCAATTACATCTATACTATGTAAGTGCTACATTTATATTTATTGGGCGTGTTAGATATCAAATGTATAAAAAATACATGTGTAAAAAACTGTCGGACACACCCTGTGTGTTGGACATCAAATCTATAAAAAATACATGTGTAAAAAACTGTCGGACACACCCTGTGTGTTCGAGATCGCAAATGCTATAAAAATACATGTGTAAAAAACTGTCGGACACACCCTGTGTGTTGGACATCAAATCTATAAAAAATACATGTGTAAAAAACTGTCGGACACACCCTGTGTGTTGGACATCAAATCTATAAAAAATACATGTGTAAAAAACTGTCTGACACACCCTGTGTGTTGGACATCAAATCTATAATAAATACATGTGTAAAAACTGTCTGACACCCTGTGTGTTGGACATCAAATCTATAAAAAATACATGTGTAAAAAACTGTCTGACACACCCTGTGTGTTGGACATCAAATCTATAAAAAATACATGTGTAAAAAACTGTCTGATACACCCTGTGTGTTGGACATCAAATCTATAAAAAATACATGTGTAAAAAACTGTCTGACACACCCTGTGTGTTGGACATCAAATCTATAAAAAATACATGTGTAAAAAACTTTTAGACACACCTTGTGTGTATATTAAAATGTGGTATGATAGGGCTACAGGCGAAGGTCCACGTAAAAAAACCTAACGCGCTTTATTAGTGGCACCTCATGGGTAGTGTGGAAGACCACTTTTAATCATAATAAATTATACATTATGTTTAGTATACGCAAATAACACGCAAATTCTAATTTCACAGCAAAAAATGCATTTTTTAAATTTGCAATAGCAATTATTTGTAAGACACATATATATATATACTATTATTACAATGTAATATTATGTGTCTTTAATATTATTCATTTCTGTCCGTCATTAATATGTATGATATAATAATATGTATCATATAATAATATGTATTAGCTAGTAAACTTATATTAATGTAAGTTAACTACGACCAAAATAAATCTTGTAACATATTTAAGAACATAAATACATAAATATGTTCTTAAATATGTTACAAGATTTATGCATATATTATTTGTTAAATTATATTTATTCTCTTATTTTATAAGGAAAAATATTTTATGCATGTCTAATGTAATTATATACAATTATTGGGAATTATTGGGAAAATATTTATATTAAACATATGAAAAAGTTAGAAAAGTATTATTTTAATATATCTAAGATACATTTAGCGACTGACAAAAGTTATTGAAAAATACATCTGTACATTCACGAGATCCGAAATCGCATAGCCAATAGCCATAGCTCGAGAGAGAAGAAGAAGACAGCAGATCTGTCTATCCTCTTCTACCGCTGACGCGCTCGAAGCTGGCCGAAGCCAGTCGAAGCGCTCGGCTGCGTTTCTGAAACGTAAAGTTGGCATCTCTGTCCATCCCCACTCCAAGAGCACCGATGGTGCTAGAGGGCTAGATCTTGCACCACTGTGCCAACCTCGGCGCACGGTCGCCTCGGCACACAGCGCGAGACGCTTGCCAACGCACGAAGGCGCGAGTCGCCAGCCAATCACGGCGCTCGGTCGCCTGGAAGAGGCGCGAGTCGCCAGCCAATCACGGCGCTCGGTCGCCCGATATAAAGGCGCGAGACACCGCTCTCGATCTCAGAGGGTCTGCAACAGCGGCACGGGAAGTTGCCCTAGCCTGATCGTGGCATCCAGCGACGGACATACCAAAAACAAGACGCCGCGTCTTTTTGAAGAGAGGTTCGCCTCAAAGAATGAGGATCCCACTCGACGACGGCGGACCCAGCCGCTGCCTTTACGGGCAATCACTGTGAAGAAAAGGGACGTGACCCTTTCCTCGCATCCGAGCGAAACGACCCGTGTGAGCAGCACGTCCTCGACAGCGACTAACCCGGTTCCGGTAGTCCCGCCGAAACGTCTGAAAGCCGAGCCCGTCAAGGCGACGGCCAGCGGCTCGAGACATGTACGTGAGGCCGCATCGCAGACGGATGCAGCGCCGCAGGGGCGAGATGACGCGGTCACATCCACGATAGCCACCCAGACCGACCCGGTGGTGGCCAAAGTCGACGCGTCCACCCAGACCAAGCAGCGAAGGGGTTATTGGGCGAAGACTCGCACACTGACGCGCAAACGCATGTAGATAGTGTAAATAAACTATGTTTTTACCCGATATATGAGTGTGTCATAATTTCATAAACCTCCTTTGTGATTCACTATCCATGGGCCAATCCTACACGCACCCAGTAGCAGACTAAGTTAGAATAAGCGAATAGTTATAAGCATAAGCGCCCATATTTAACATCGTGCCTGCTAGTGAGTTATTGGCCGTTAATTACGTTATCGTCTCTTGCGTCTTCATTAACGTTTGTAACAAAAGAAACTATAAGTCTCCACATAAAATAATTTTTTTTTTTAAATAATTAAGATATAAATTTCTCATTAGCATAAATTTTTAAGATCTGCTTAAGAGAGTTATATCATTAGGATTCAAATGCTAATTTCTTTTTATCGCCCAGAAGCACCGCAACCACCACTGGACTGTGCATTGTACAACGAGACCACCTCGCTGGAGGTTAATTGCATCCCCGGGTCGGACGGCGGGTCGCCGCAGCATTTTTTGCTAGAAGTACGAGGATCCCTCAGGAATTCCGGGATCGGTCATATCGGTCCTTATACCCTTCAAACGCCTCAGAGCGATCAGGGAATGGTCGGGGACCCATCTCCTCCCATATATAAGGACACGAATCCGACACCGAACTTCCAGCTTCACGATCTTGAACCAGGGTACGACTATACGGTATATGTTTACGCGGTCAACGGACGTGGCAAGAGCGAACCCGCTCTTCTGGAACACGTCAGAGTCGTCGAACCTATCGGCGGAAAGCTGGAGAGAAGCGGGATCTTTTTGGAAGATCTGAAAAAGGCGCTACCGCAAGCCAGCTCCGAGAACATGATTATTGCCATTGCACTGACAGGTACAGGTAAAATCGACGCTGCTGGCTTTTTAGTTTCGTCCAATGCACTAATTTCGCCTAATCACTTGGCAAGCTACGGTCTAGTTCGCTGCGAATAAATATAAATCGAAACGAAAAATCGTTCTTCACCTGTTGGAAATATTTGTAAATTACATTTATTTACATATTTTTACTTCAATATTATAATCAAGAGACGCTGTAACGTATATTATTTTTTTCCAGATCGGAAAATGACTTTTGAAAGTAAAAGAATACTATATTTGTGAATTTTTAGATTTCAGATTTCCATTACGCACTATAGTATTTTGATTTATTAGCTTTAACTATTTAATTTGTTAATATATATTAATAAACCCAATATTTATTCTATGTGCATAACGCAACTCTGAATTTCAAAGGTGCGGCAGCGTTAGTCCTCGTCGGTATCGGAGTGATCATCGGCGTGGCGATCTGCAAGAAAAGATCGAACACTCCCGTTATTGAAGGCCCCGACGATTTCATCACACCGACCTACGTTCCGGCCCAGAGAATTGAGCCCAGGATCAGATATTCCAACGAAAATAGGCGTTCTCAAAGGACAAGTCTCTACATCGAGGAAAACCGAAAGGGTAGCTATCACAGAAAGAAATGACAATCTACTTCGCATACCACCAGTCCGTATAATTCCTAAATTATTAAATCTTTCAGAACCAGATTTACTGCATCGAGTGGAGCTTGATTTACAAGACTAAATCACCTGATTCTGTACAATTACAAATAATCAAGACATGAAGTGCAATGTTAAGTAGAATTCCATACACAGTGTAGCTTGGTCCTCGACATTCGCATAAATTTGTCCCGTCAAATTTATATCACGTCGTAAAATTGCATCGCGGTTATAACGACTATAACAAGTAGCCGTTAACCATGCAATCGGAATCATTATTTGACTCGAAAAATTAACGGTGACGTTCTATGGTACCTTTTATGATCGAGTCGGGAAATCTGTTAGTCTTCAACACAAATCGAGGCATTACGAAACATTCAATTAGTTATTTATGTTCGCTTTACGTGAGAAAAGTAAAAGGTTCACAACCGACGTTTTTTACATTAGATTGTATAGAGCCTAGAGTTAAAATAATGTTATAAAATGTACAGATATTTTTACAGCATAAGAGGCTAAGGCGTACGGTATATTCCCGTAAACTTGTAAGCATTAACGTATTAACGTCGACCTAAAAACGTAATTTTATGTACCTTGTCGCTTAATAGAGACTGCTTCAAAAAAATTACGTCTATTTTTAATCTAAATTTGGAATATTTGGAATTTTTACAAATTTTAATCGCGCGTATTTTACGAATTTTAAATTCAACTAATTAAGAAATGTGTAAATTTGTTACGCTTATATCACACACTGCATATTATACTGCGCATTTTAATCGACTTATATTTCGGACTTGTACTTCTTTTTGGAGCAGTCGGTAGTTTATAAATTATTATTAGCGGTTAATTTGTATAATATCTTTGATCAGCGTAGCTCACACGCTATTCCGTACGATGTTGTAAATACTCTACTCGCACGTATTGATTGATATATAGAATTAAAAAAGAAATAAACTGCCACGTTGTATTGTTAGTGATTAATAAAATTAAAAAGATTATCATAAAAATATGTATAGTGTTTTCTTCATCTCTATCTTCGAGAAATAAAGAAAGAGAGAGTGAGAGAGCAAGAGCGAAAGAGAGAGTTCGCTGATATCCTAATTATTTTATGATAAAGTAACAATATAATAATCTGCATGTAAATAATATATATATATATCTATTATGTAACAAACAGCATTCCGTAACAAACGTATCGAGATTAACGATAAAATCACTCATTGCCCGGTCACTTTTGCTCCAGATGTTGTGTGCCGAACGGGTCTACATAGCGCTCAAAGATGAAGGCGAGATAGAAGATCGATAGACCGACTTTGGCAAAATTCCAAATCACTACTATTCCCCATGATTCTTTTCGTTCTACGAAAAATCATTCGTGTTTAAATACGCTTCCGTCTGAAGTCTCTTAATATTAATTTATTATCGTCAATTGCATTTTTTTCTTTTTGCTTGTACATTTCGCGGACGATCTTCCAAGTTTTTCTCCAGTTTCCCAAGTCGTTTGGACCCAATACTGCTAAATAACAAATTAAATCTGACAATTATGTAATTAGAGTTATCTCTTTTATCGCACAGTTATAAGATCAGATTGCCGTGTCCCTGAAAAAATCATAAAATATCAAGCTATCTTTACCAGGGATATTTGTCGCGGTACACAAGAGTTGGTGCAAACAAAAAGTACAAATATTGTGAGAACCTGGAGCCGCTCGGTCGTGGAGTTTCGCGTTATGGGGTTTATACGACAAAAACCTAGGTGCCGTACTCCTGACGAAAACATGACTCTTCATTATCATGCGCATCTAAAGAAAGCAAATATCGTTTCGAATAGAAAGAATCCTTGCTCCAACATCGACTGTAGTCAATATTGAAATAATGTATCCAAGATAATTATTATATACCGACTCATTTAAATACGACTTACGTTAATATCTCTTCTACCGAAATCTCTCTTTTTTTTTATTCTCACTAAACGCACGTACAATTTAATTTCCATACGTTCCAAATTTCTAGCAGGAATAAATCTCACAGTGATTCATCGCACAGTTCTTATTAATTCGCAAATCGGAAAGAAAGTCTTCGACACGTTACCAATTTGTACTATTGATTATAGATGACGCGAAAAAATTGATTTGTTTTCGACTTGTACTTTGCAAAAAAAAATTCACTTTTCTCGCTTCTAACGTCATCATTCAACATGGCTGTAAGTGTAGGGTTTCTAAAAATGCGTACTTGTTCTATGAGAACAATGAAGCTGCAACATATGGACAAATCCTTGCCGAGCAGCACCTTGACGGCAAAAACGATGAAGAGAACTTGATACAATATAAATGCTAACAGTCAGCCGTAATTCCAAAATTTCCGGATGGAGGCTGCAAAAAGGAAAAATCGTCACAATTAAATTTGATCATTTAAATTAAATCAATCAATATTGTCTAATATAAATTGTTTTAATCAATTAAATTTAAAAATCTTTACAATTATTCTGGTCAATTATTTTTACATTGTATTGTTGTGCGCTATATCTCAGATCAATTAATCAATCATTATTTTACAATTTTTTTTTATTGACAAGAAATTTGAGATTTTATTTTATATGCATGCTTATTTCAATCAAATTACTCTAATCTTACTTTAAATTTTTGTACACTCATTTCAGGTTTGAATGGAAGGGACTGTTACATTTCGGCAGGATTCGGAGTCGCTGGTGCGCCCAGAGGTTGAAGGCCACGTAGACACCGAATGTCGAGGCCCTGCATGAACGACCAAGTGTAGAAACACGTTGAGAACTTTGCGAAACCGAGCTGCGTACGTTTTGGTACCAACGCGGACCCTTCAACAATTATATTAATAACTAAGCAGGGAAATTAGGCGGTGAACTAAAGCATATAATTGACATGTGTCACAGGAAACATACAATCTACATAAACAACAAATATCTCAAGTCCGACCAAGTCACACCATAATTAATTCATTAATTAAGTTTTTCTATTTTCTTACGGAGATTCATCGCACTTGGAATAAGTGCATAGATATTTTAATTATCGTCTCTTGTCGCGAGTAATTTTCCAGACGCAATAATGAAATAACTGTGCCGTTCACTTCAACCCCGATAACTCATCATACTTTAGATAAAAAATGTACAGCTTGATTGATGAGACATTATAGATACAAAATTACGATAGAATGTAAAATCCACTGCGTAACATCGCAAAATATCTTTTAAAATTTTTAAACTAAAAATATTTAAAAAATTTTAAGACTAAATTTAGAAACGTTTGGACTAAAAATATTATTTAAATGGCATTATAAATAATAAAAATATATTTTAAATACGTTATGTTCCCCATGTTGCAAACTTACGTTCCCGATTCCATGATGTCATACGCGATACTGTTGAAAAGCATGAGTATGAGGGTCACCATGAACAGATTATAAACCGTACGAATGTGCGGGATCTCGGAGAGATTGGTGAGCAATGAATTAATATGTTAATCCATCATTGTGAAATACTGCGGCAACTGTTAAAAATTTCTTTATCTTCATTCGCAATTTGACTATTTATGTATAACTTTATTTGCCGATTGACTATTAATGGTAGCAAATTAAATCAAGGCTAGACAAAGCTGATTAGTTTTTTAGATATAGATGTAAACTTACACAACTTTGAAACTTTACAGCCTAAATATAACGAGAAAAGATACGATGCAAGAGAATTCCAATTATTATCTATCTCTTGTTTATTCCATCATCTACTCTGCATTATATATTTTCTCATAGATACATTACAAAATATACCTCGGAATATTTTTTTCGAAATATTCGGTTTCACAATCATACTTTGTTAGATGCAACATTTTTGCGGCAATGTACACAATGTACGGGGGGGGGGGGGGAGCGGCGGCCGAGACAAGGCCGGCCGATGTAGCTCGCTGCGACGTTGCATGATAATAGTTTAGTCTTAATACAATGATAAGTTACGTAACTCGTAAACAGCTCCGAAAGGCATAACGAGGCAGGCGACTATAAGATCCGCGACAGCTAAACTGACAATTAAATAATTTGCTACGGAATGCAAGTTTCGCTCTGATGGGATAGCCGCTATCACGAACAGATTCCCCGTAACAAAAACATGTACCATTGTGAGTGTAATAGCTGCATAGCGACGACAATAACGCTATTCTGTTCGTATTGAGGATGAGGAATTATTACGTAAAAATAATAAAATATACATTTTTTTAGGAGGGGATAGAAAGAATAACAGACATCCCCTTAATTTGACAATTATATTCAATCGGATTTTAAAAATTCTAAACATTTATTGTGTAACATTGCTCGTTAATATTACTGGTATAGATTTACGCTTCAAATGTTGTACGAAATGGGATAAATTTCTAAAAAATATCTTGCATGTTTATATAACATTGCCGTAAATATGCCAAAATTATTCTTATAACAAAATGTCGTATCAAAGGGACCGACACTTGCAATGCTGGAGGGAAAGGCTCGATAAGATTTCCAAGAGGATTATTTTTTTAAATTTTATATACTGTATATTATATTATATAAAAATCTCAATTTTTATTTCGAATTTTAGGCTCAAACAATGTTGCATCACTGTAAAAAGCGTCACTGTAAAGGGTTTGTAATAGCGATTCAAATAATTCATCTCTCTATAAATATTTTAACGTAATAATATAATAGAGATATTCGTTCTATAATATTTTATTCGCGTCAATACTTCGCGCCGTTAGAAAATAACTTTACCGCGTCGCGAAGTTAGCCGCTGTCACGTGATTGGTTATCCAATTCTCGCGAGTGAGGAGTGAGGTGGCCGAGGTCAGGTGGCGTCCGGCGTCGCGTCGGACAGTGGCGATTATTTTTTTGCCTGTCGTTTTTTGCCTGACTCTGTCCGTTTCGAGTGAGTCTCGTGTACGAACGGGAATTGAGAGTATCGGGGTAAGTGACCGGCGATCGTTACCTATTAATCAGCCCGCGCGACTGCAATTGATCGCGTCTTTCGAGAAACGTGATCGGCGGCGACCACTTTGCACTCCGTTCGTCTTCCCCTACCCCCTTTGTCCACTAGTCGAGAGTTCGTCGAATGTAATCGTTCTGATTTTCAGGATGCCGATGAGAGACGTGAGGGCCGCGAGAGTGATCGAGGAGCGTCGAGGGATCGCCGTGTCGGATCGCACCGCGCCGTCATGACAGGTTAGTCGGGATCGCGCGTATATACCGGGGCGATATTCGCGAGCAAGACACGGCCGGCTGCCATGTTGGCCCCCTTTTTTTTCTATATTCGCGGAACGATCGGCCGCCATATTGGTGCGTTCCTTCTTGGCTGCGTTCGGGGAACGCGTTACTGTTTTCCGAGCTTCAGACGAATTTGCATTCTCTCGATCGAAACCACCGGCGCCGATTCCTCGTCGCTTCGTACGTGTGTGCACTCGCAATTCTCCCCATTTGTACGCTCGAGTCTGGAAACGGCGGATCGCTCCTGCGTACGACGCGGGGGATTCCGAGCTAAATTAATATTCGTACGTTTCTACGATTTTCTCGTACATATAGTACATACTCGCGCGTGTGTACACATGCATACATGTATACGTGTATACATGTATGTAGGTATATTCTAATTAGCACCATTATAGCACAAATTAGGAACGATTGCATGCAAATTACGAGCGAAAGGTCTGCTTCTATGACCCGATGTGAACGATGGCGGTGAAACCGCAGATTGTCGCAAAGTTCTTGGCGTATCTTGGGATCACAGGCAGACAGCGCGCAAAATTACTTGGGCAGTTTGTCGGTGCAACGGCGCCGCGGGACGCTGCCCCGATAGCGCCCAAATTAACGCCGAAGCATTACTCGAATCGCCGTCTTAAATTCACACACAGTCTATACGCAAATTTACAAATTTGCATTCCTTTCTGCTAAGGTTACTTTAATCTCCTCTAAGTAATTTAAAAGATTAGTTTTAAATAAGCTTTTAGAAAAGTAAAAATGGTCAACAATTAAATATTCAATAAAGTAAACAAGCAAAAAAAATAGTGTCCATTATTAGTAGAATTATTAGTAGATTAGTAGAAGTATTAGTAGATAGATTAGTAGATTATTATTAGTAGCAAATTATTAGTAAAAATGAGGCGTGTAATTAGCGAAATAAATTAGTAAACTCTTTTGTAAAACATTTAAAGAAAAATATTCGCAATCTTGGTTTAAAAGAATAAAAATTACACGTCTTATTTCTAGTTGTTTTTTTTTACAAAAGGAAAAAAACCGTTGAACAATCTCGCAAATTACGTTATATAAAATTTGAAAGATATTGAAATGTAGTAAATATAGTAATAAATAGTTGCTGCGTTACGCAATAACAGAACGATCACAAAGACACGCGATAGATATCGATCGATTGATACTCCAATTTGCTTTAATTCTGCAATATAGCAATTTCGGATAATACCTGCAATATTATGCACGCGAGAGTCTCTTTCAGAAACGTTCATACTCTTCCGTGATTACACAGACTATTTCAAGACCACTGCATGTTCTTGTAACCTTCTCAAAATCATAATAATAATAAAAAAAAATTTAAATTTAAGCACAGTTAATTCAATTTTTGTATTATTGTTTAGTATGCCAATTAAAAAAACGGCAGATTCTAATTTTTTTTACTTAACTCTATTCTTTTTTCTATATAATATTCTGTTTATCACAATAATAAGCAAATGGTTTTCAATCGCAGGTTTCCGCGAGAACAACAGACTCTGCCAAACCATTTCTACTTCACAGACTTGAGAGGCATACCGCTGAAATTGCCTCTTTTCATCTAGACAGGTAATATTATATTTAACTTTTTATCATACATAAATATACATATGTTTAAAATATATATTTTTCTTAATTTTACGAAGGAATATTATTTGAAAAAAATTGATTTCTAGTAAAAAATAAATATAACATAAATTTAATTTAAAGAGATATATCAAGAAATATATTAAAGATACACATTTTCAAGTAAACTATAAAATTATTAAATTGAATCCCATTTAATATTCTAAAATCTTTTATAACATATATCTTATTTTTTGGCTCGCAGGCTTTTGGGGTTTCGCAGGGCGATGCCGGTGAGCGGTCGGACACTCAACGTTACAACCGAAATCTACCAAATTGCCGACGGTGAGCTGCTTAAAACATTCTTCGTGAGTCCGGCCGGCAACCTGTGCTTCCATGGCAAATGTAGTTACTATTGCGATACGGCACACGCAGTTTGCGGCAGCCCCGATACCCTCGAGGGTAGCTTCGCTGCCTTTTTGCCAGATAAGGCTTTCGCGGCTAGAAAGGCCTGGCGGCATCCCTGGCGCAGAAATTATCACAAACGAAAGAAGGCCCAGTGGGAACATGGTAAGACACAATCTTTTTTTTTTTTTTCTAGAAAAATGTTCTTAAAAATGTACAGAATTCTAAAAGGAGGACTCACACGAGGTTTTCTCTTCTTCTTCTTCTATTTATTATTATCTATTTATTTTTTATTTTATTGTATTTTATTTTTTTATTATTCTTACTTTGTATAATTGATATTAATTATTTACTTTATAATTAATATTATAATTTAAAAAAAATTAGAGTAAAGCGTACGTAATAAAAACTAAAAAAATTTACAATTATTTTTTTTACATTTTTTTTTTAATTTTTAAGCTTCTTAATATTCTAATTAATAAACTCTTTTTTTTTGCAAACTTACAGATTCCGATTACTGCTCTCTGGTAAGAGAAATCCCACCGTATGATGAAAGCCGACGATTGCTCGATCTAATGGACATGGCGGTCTTCGATTTTTTAACGGGTAACATGGATCGCCATCATTATGAGACGTTTAGAATTTTTGGAAACGATAGTTTTACGTTACATCTGGACCACGGAAGAGGCTTTGGAAAACCCTTCTATGATGAGACGTCTATTTTAGCGCCTCTTTTACAATGCTGTATCATCAGACAGGCTACTTTAAGTACTCTACTCCGGTGAGTAAAATTTTTTATTGTTTTTATAATAATATATTATATTACAGTATTAATAAAATAAACAATAAATTATAAATAGTAATTAATACAACAAAATTTTGAATTCTTAAGTTATCAAATCTCTCAAATTATATAAAATTTTTGATTATACAGTTATAGCTATACATATTAATACAATAATTACACGTGATGCAACATATAATATATAATTATATAATAAATATAAAAGTTAAAAAATATAAATACAAAAATAGTAATTATCAAAAATAATAATTATTGCAGAAAGTTGTGCACAATTATTTTTTTTATATTACGTTGTAATTAGCTTTTTCAATCTTTTTAATGCTTTTTGCAAATATGAATTACTTCATAACTTTAAGAAAAGCAATGATTATTGAATTTATTGTTATATGAAATAATGTGGTACAGAAATTGTACAATACAATTTAATCTGCGAGGTGTCAAATGTTTCATGACTTTGTCTGGACGACCAGACATTGATAACAGAAACGAATGATTTGATTATAAGCGTTTTAATCTGTATCCCAGTGTTAATCTCGCACACGACATTATTTATCGGTTTTCCATTTCCGATACACGGAAAAAATTATGAGAGGCCTGCTGCACTTTGCATGGTAAAGCTGCTCTCACATCACAGTTGAGTAGACTGCCGACTCGAATTTGGGCGAGTAACTGTCCCAAACATTGCAGAGAGCAACTTTCCCGAATCACGGGGAGGCATCTGACGCGCGAAATGTCGGTAATGTTCTTAAATTCATATGTGTGTACCCAATGGTAAAGACCAGTGCTGCCTCTTGTACGAAAGTAGCTGCATTACCAACGCTTTCAGATCGCAGTCGTCGCAGTTTGGGAGAGCAGCTGTCCCAAAAAAAGAGAGCATGTGTTTCGAATCGTGAACGCGAAACTCATCTGCGGTTTGCGCTGCAACAATCGCAATTGCGTCAGCAACTGCCCCAAAATTTTTTCCGTGTACTTTGCGCGTCCGCGAAATCCGGACGGCTGGACATCGGATTTATCGTGCAGCCCGTAAAAAACGCGAATCCGCATCAAAGCAAGAATTCACGACCGCGTCCCAGCAATTCTGATAAAGCGCAGCACCCCGGATTGCGGAATCCGCCTTATCATAAAGTTTTTCTTCTTTTTTTCCGTTTTCGGATGGAATCGAATTTAGCGGCGCTAAACCTACTGTTAACCGTTCTGAATTGCAAATCTCACCGATCGATGGACACTATCCATCGTGCGATTCAACAATTTTCTTCGATAAATCAAAACAATCGTCCTTATTTCAATCTTTTATTATACGTGTGCCTAGTATTTCAATTCCTTTAAACACGACAGTATGACATATAATTCTTTTAACAAATTTTTTATTGTCATATTACATTAGTTTTCTATTCTCCGATCAGATATAAATCCTATAAATTATACGTTAAATCAAGTCATTTTTAAATTTAATATTTTCGCTAGAACTTTTAAATAAAATTTACGCGATACATATATAACATAAATATGATAAAAATTCTAGTAATAAATAATTAATAGAAAAAAATATTTACGAGCGGAAACAAGAATAGTTTTGTTCTGACATACGAAGTGATAAAAAAAGTTTCAGTATTTACAAAACGGATAGTTATTAAATTTACATGGTTTAAATTTACGTAGGTATTCCTTATTTTTTATCTATACCACAATAGATATCCAAATATATCCAAAGTTTGTTAAAATCAGGAGGACATTTGCGTGTGCGTTTCCCTTATGAGTGTAAGATATTTAATCAATACAAGTTAAAAAATTAATCTTATCAAAGATATATAGAAGAGATCTTTCAGTAATTCAGCTGACCTATTTGAATTTTTATATGTGATTATACATGTGATTTTTTAAATATAAAATTATACATTCTAGTTACATATAAAAATATTACACAGTAAAATTTTCAAAATAATGAATACTTCATGAGATATTATTTACATATATCAGAGATATTATTACGATATATGCTGACATAAAATATTAGATATTTCGTAAAATGTTCATTTTGCAGTGATATTATTGTAATATACTTATGTGTCTGCCCAGTTGCCTCTTTTCACAGTTTCCAATCGAAGTTTAACAAAAAGTTACATAATTTTGACATATTTATGCACTCTTAACCCGTAGTGGCCACACCTCCTAAAAATAACGTAGTGGTCACACTGGGTCCAATGGTCCAATGGACCCCACGCAGAAAAACAGTTGCCATTTGCGTTCTTTTTGATGTATTAACTCAAACTGGAATTTAGTTTAAGACTTTCTCTTTATAATCTAATAATTTTTTTCTCCTTTAAAAAATTTTTTTATGTTGAAAAAACGCGAGAAAATTTTTTTTCGAGAAATTTGACTTTTTTCACAAAAATTTCAATTTTTGAGATAGAGCAAAAAAACTTCCTGCGTTTTACTCTCAAAATAATATACTTTTAAGAAAAAAATAGCCTGGGATCCACTGGACCCAGTGTGACCACTACGGGTTAAAATTTACAAGAATCATATTTTATGCTTACTTAGTTTAAGTCAAAAAAATTTTTTATAAAGTGTTGAAAATGACAAGTCATTCTAAAAAATAAATACACTTTTTATGCACTAATTATGTGCTCACATGTCAGAGTAATTTCGATTTTTGTATCCTCTAAGGAATTTCTCCTTTAAAGCGAAGAATAATATTCTCTTATAATTTGTTTACGATTTCTAAATTAAATAACTTAATTATGTAAGGTAAGTAGATCGAAGATGCCACTTTGTTAATATTCATTCATTATTCAATAGATAGATGGTAATGCTTTTTAGTCGTTAAGTCGTGAGATTGTTTATACAAGGAGTGACGTATACAAGCTTTTTTAATTTTATCGTGTTAAATCTGAAGATTTCTTCAAATCAAGTAGTGAATAAGCTTTTTTATAATATTGTACTTTTGTTTCTTAAGTTGTTTTATAATTTCTTTTCATTGGAAATGAATTTATTTAACATATTTTGAAATCAAATGGCTGTTCTATGACCTGAATAGCCATTTCTTCTATATCTATAACATTAGTGTGTGAAGAATTAAAGGTGGCAATTTTTTTTATTTGCGCATCACGTACCGCGCCTGACTCGCATTTGCCGTTTATTAATTTGTTAATATAATTTGTGTTTTCTCTTGCCTTTTATATGTATGAGAACTTGTGCGCGCGCGTATACGCATACGCGCAAACATACATGCATATATACGTAGTCATACATATATCTATGCATTCGTATGTATAAAACTTATTGTGCTTATTGTTAGTTAAGTAATCTATTTTGGAATTTTAAATTTATAAATAAATATTACTCTTTTTCTAAAAGAGTAACCCCCGTAGAAGATGCATTGTGAAAATTAACGTTATTGTGATATAAAAGTGTATAATTAGCACATAAATGTGTATATTCAAATTTCAGAATGGCTTTTGGCATTAACATTTGATAGGATATCCTTGACAATTTTTTCCAACGTATATTAAATAGATATTTTTTACACTGTCTGATAAGTATTATCTGAAAATAAATATGCGAAACATGCTAATGGTCAAGTATAGGAAACGAACAGATACGCATACACAAATACGTAGCGGAGCTAAAAGGAACCCACACATCGTCCATTAAGCGCATTATTACGGGATAATTGCTTCCTGCTATATGCTGTTTCGTCGCATGAATCGCTGATTGCGACTCTTCTTCTGTTAGTCTATTTTCTACATTCTATATGGTAGCCCATCATCTAAGCAACCGCATAATTACAATAACAATTCAGTGAAATTGCTTGGCTATTAACTAGACAGAAATCAATTTGCAGACTGATAAAAATAATGAAGAAACAGTTTTTAAGAAATGATAATAGACCATTTCTAGGTTGCCAAATTGTTTATATAGTAATGAAAAAATTACAATTCTAAAAAAAAATAATACTGTCAAAAACCTTTTTGATTAATTATTAAATAGAATTTACATTATTTACAACTTTATATCACTATAGGAAACAAAAAAAATTTGTTTTCTATCCTGAGGATAAAAATACATAATTTTTGTAATATTTTTGTGTTGAATCCAAATATGTTTGCAAAATTTCTCTATCAGATAAAACTGAGCGACAAGTGAATTTTAAAAAATCTGTATATTTATACATATTTATTAAAATTTGATCAAGGAAAATCTGCAGTTTAAAAAGTAGTTTTACTTAATTTTCTTCAATAGATTTTGTTTATCTCTCTTAACAGTCCAACAATAGTCAGTTTCAAAATAAAAACGTTATCTTAATTTAAGCTTATGAAACAATTTGTGAAAAAATATTCGCGGGGTGCGTGTTTAATGTAGGTGTAAACGTGGGGTGTAAACAGAATTTGGTACGCGTATACATACATCCATAATATCCATGATCTTTCTTAAAATCTCTTTTGTAACTTTACTTACTCTGTGCGCCAGCAGACCGACAATGAACTGCAATGTAGAAACAATCTTATAATTGCCATTATGCACGCAAGTGCGCGTAAACATTAAGTCGAAGTGAAATTCACTTTGCCATTTCAACTGTTAAAATTAAAATGAATGTATTATTATCTGTATACCTTGTGTACAAGATATTCATTCGTAATGCTCGTGAAACCTATCGTCGTGGCCCCAAGCCTTGTTCTTTTCCCTCGGCGGTGTCGTTCTCAGTGAATTTGATTTCGTATTAGCTCCTTTTTTCGGTTTGTCCGATGCACCCGAGCCGCGTATCGCTCTTGGAATAGAATTCTTTGAATAATTGCCTTGCCCAGATACATCATTCTTTGCGTCTCCTCTCACAAATCGTTGACTGTTATCTACTTCCTGTAATTTATTGCTTGTAAATTTTTCATCTAACTTTTGTCTTTTTCCGTCTCTTTTTTTATTTACTTTTGTATCGGCATGTGTGAAATCGGGGTGGTGACGGCGGTTCATCCTACCTTTTTTTGGCAGATTTTGCACGGTGGAGGTTGAGATTTTGTATAAATCTCTTTTAAAAGGCACTCTTTGAAAAGCAAGTTTTCATTCTCATCCATGTAACATTTCTCTAGTTTTTTCATTCATCCCTGTTTAAACTTTTTCAACTGTTTAAACTGTTCAAATTTTCCACGGCATCTTGTGTGTTTGCGGAGCTGGGCGTTTAATTTTTTCGTTTCTCTCGTTTCAGCTTTTGCGTCCGTTTTTTAAGCTTTGAGCATCGGCCACCAATTTGTTTAATTCATAAATATATTTGGTTCAGCTAGCGAAGCAGCTAGCGGTGTAGTTGGTTGCAGCCCTCTGTGCCTCGCTGCCCGGCCTCCTCGCAGCTGCGGCCAGCACACGCCGCGAAATGATATTCCGATATTTTATGTCGTTGGGAATAGGCGGCGAATCTGCAGTGGTTACTGCACTCAGTCTTTCAAGAGTTTCTGACGAATTTATTTTTTGCTCGCGACACGCACACGCGCATCTACCGGGCCGACAAACATCCCCATTTTTCTTTCTTTTTGGAATCCCCACGAGCGGGACGCAAAAGTTGCGCAGTTGATGGAGCGCCACGCCGCCCTGCGCCCAAAATGTTGAGCGAGGTGCGCGGCC
>JASTWK010001319.1:0-38916 GCA_030770225.1 Temnothorax unifasciatus
TGTTAGGTCAGTACACTATGGCATGCGCAGAACACGATGCAAAATAATTATAATATAATGGATAAGTAATTAAAAACTCGATAATGGAATTAACAAGTAGCAAATAAAAAGATTTGGACACGCGCGGTCAACAGTACGTAAGTTAACGTTGTATCAACCTTTAATAACTATAAGAAACATAATTAAATACATCGGACGTTTCGGTTTGTTTTGAGTCGTCTTCGGCGATGTGCTAACAGTCAAAATCAAAGAATAATCAGCAGTGAAACTTCCACGAAAAAATTTAAGTGAAACTTGATTAATATTTTAATCATAGTTTGTGATATGATCGAAACAGAAATAACAGTCAGGGCAAAGAGAAGTAAAGTCACACACTCACCAGAGTTCAGAGAAACGCGAGAATAAAAAATGTATATTCGTAACTTCGTATCTTCGAATTAGTTTTAAAGTTTAGTTTATTCCATTTAGGCTATAACTTATGAGTTATTAATATATGGAATATTCAATTAGTGAAAAAAATTTGAATAAAATCAAAATTAGGACAAATACGTAATGCGTACGTGTATGCGTGCAAGTTTCGTACAATAAGCAGATTTACGCTTGCCAGCTATTTCTATCAGCTTGTATATCTCTACTTAAATTGAAAATAATTGATGTAAAATATATAAAGAAAACATTTTCTTTCAATAAACTTAGACTGTTCTAACTATATTAGTTCATCACTTACGTGAAGATTATTGTATAATAATATAAATAATAATTATATCTTTTACATATCAGATATTAAAATAACGATTGTTTTACTTTTTAATTAAATTATTTATAACAACATATCTAAAACTCACACAATAATAATACTCGCAGACATAAATGATAAATAATTATCATGAATTACATAGTAATTTTTGAATTCTCTTTCTGATTCATTCTGTTACTACGTATTGGCAAATTCCTCGATTGTGTGATAATTTCCACGATTGTGTGGTAATATATCGTAACGAAGCGTCAGCTATTCAATATTTACAATTTTAATCAACTTTATCATTATCATGTACGTAGAAGGATAATATACATATAACACAGAAACAATAAATAGAGGAGTAGAGGAGATATGATTTAGTTTCGACTTTTCTTGAGTGTTTCAATGCCGTTCTTCCACTCCTATTGGTACGTATATAATAAATTTAAATTGTATTTGATTCTTTTTTATTTTAATTTATGTCTGTTTCCCAAAAAATAAATAATGACATTTTGTTGTAGAATTTGTCTGTTTCGAAAAAATAAAAATATTATGAATCGACCGAGCTCGTACTATCAGCGACGATGCTGAAAAAGAATCGTAATCTCTGGATTGCTGGCCGATTTCCTGGTAGCGACAATTTAAAAGACTTTCAAGAAATCTTTTTAACAAGATGGATCTTGGTTCGAGCGATCATGGACGGTGGAATAATTGTAATAAATTTTTTTTTAACATTAAGGAGGTTGGTTGTTCAAATCAATATGACAAGAATTGGTTCAAATTTATGGAGGATATTCGTCTATATGGGAATTTGTCGTTTATGCCAAAGTTGAAGACAATTGTCTACATGGTTGTCGAGTAATTAATTCTTGAAGATAATCTCTTATCTCTTTCTTATACACGGGCGACATAGCAAAAATATTACGACACCTGTAATGTAACTCTCGAAAGCCTATTAAAAATGACAAGAATTTAATGAGAATAGATGCAAATAATCTATACTATTATTATAAAGAGACAGAGTTTGTAGCCTTTTTTTTGTTTGCTATGATCTCGGAAACCAATGGACCAAATTTTTATCAAAAGTATATGAAACAGGGGTAGAATTTTCCGGGGAGTACCATAAAGTGTATAATTTTTTGTTACCAATCTTTTTGGAAATTGGTATCAGAAGTTTTTCGAATTTTTGGGGAAATTCTCGGGGAATGTCATAAAGTGTATAATTTTTCGTTACCGATCTTTTTGGAAACCGGTATCATAAGTTTTTCGAATTTTTCGGGAAATAATTAATCGAATTTTAAAGAATTGTATATAAAACAAGGGTAGAAATTTCCGGGGAGTGCTATAAACTGTATAGTTTTTCGTTACCGATCTTTTTGGAAATTGGTTACGAAATTTTTCTATACTATCTTTACTATTATCTTTACTATTATAATAAAGAGACAGAGTTTGTAGCCTTTTTTTGTTCGCTATGATCTCGAAAACCATCCATTTGACCGAATTTTTACCGAAAGTATATAAAATAGGGATAGAATTTTCCGGGGAGTGTTATAAAGTGTATAGTTTTTCGTTACCGATCTTTTTGGGAACCGATATCCGAAATTTTTTCAATTTTTCGGGAAATAATTGATGCTCGGGAAATACTAATGCCGGCGGTATTAACACAAAACTGAGGTAAGGCATATTATATGCAAAAATGCTTTATTTCCGAAATATAAGTTTGTAATATTGAAAATTAAAAAATAGCAAATGCTACGCGTATGAGAGCCATGCATATGAGGCGAGCGAAGCCGCGGAGCATGCTAGTTCTTTACATATTTAGGAAAAACTTTTACGAAGACTGATAGTTATCAAGAAATTGTAAAAATAAAATATCATATTGTTACATTTCAACGTATTTAGGGGAGAATGGGGGAATTGCAGTCAGTAAGAATTATTTCTTATTTTCTGAAAAAGAAATGTCTTCAGAACCAAAATGGAATAGTTGACGGATACTTCATCAATCATTCTTCGAAAGTAGAAACATAAAAGTCAAGAAAGGTAATAAATAATTAATCCTGCATTGATTATAAAAATCTCTGAATTGACCGCAATTGTCCGACGTGTTGGGTAATTACGGTCGCCTCTTGGATAACCGCGGTCAGCTTTCGGGGGTAATTACGGTCACGTTTTACATCTTTTAAGCGTCGTCTACAATATACGGAGTAAGCGTGGAGTAAGGAGTAAAAGTAGACAGGAGTAAGCATTATAGCTTGTTGTGTCCTGATTGGCCGAGCGTAAGTGTAAGAGTAAGAGTAGGAGTAGAAAATAAAATTAATTTATTTCGCTTACGCCCTTACGCCCTCTCTTAAACCGAAAATAGCCCTCTTACGCCTACTCTTACTTCTTACTCCACGCTTACTCCATGTATTATAGACGACGCTTTACAGTCTCATTAGATTAACAGAAAAATTGAAATTTTAACCTAAAATTCCGGCATTATTTCAAGACTGAAATGTCCATCAAATTGAACATATTTTCTATGTAAATCATGTATATTATTCATTTCTCACTAAGTTTAGATAAATTCTACTAAATTTGTGGTATAAATATAGGTGTATATATACCGTGATGTTTATACGCTGTCACTCGACGTTTGCAGGCCCGATGGTTAGGAACAAATGCGCCACGACTGCAATTTCCCCGTGCAAGCGACTACCGTTACCCCAAAAACCGAGTGAATTTGTTATATTAAATAATAATATATTTATACGATGTCATCGTCTTAATATGGGCGAAATGGAAGCTAAAGAATCAAAAAAATCATAAATAACGGTTAGATGTAATTTTAACTACTAAAAATTTCGCAAAACCCTTATTAAAAGTACATCGATTCTTATAAGAAAAAGGGCGTAAAATAAGAATCACCAGATTTTTATTAATTTATGTTGGTTTAATAGGCACGGCATAATAAATTACTCGATAATCATGTATGTAAACGGATAGAAACAAAAAAAGTTTGATATAACTGTTGGTTTATGTAAAATACAGGTGACCGGCATTGCCTGACGACTGTAATTCCCCCATTCTCCCCTACATTTTAATTGTACAAACAACGTTTTAAAACCTTAAGAAACAGCTAATTAAATGCATTTCACATATTTATTTGCTAAAACTCGTTTATTTCACGCGTCGAAGAAATTGATTATTTAAAGTTGGTAATCGTCCCCTCTCGCCGCCTGCCCTGCAATGTAACGGCAACCAACCTCCTTAAGATATATTTTCAAAACTTATTAGGAAAAATATTCGTTTTATATTATCGTATATATTAATCGTAATTAAAAATTTGCAATATCTAATCCAATAATTTTTAAAAACGATATTAGAATCCAAGAAAATTGAGTAAGCCTACATATACGTACACAATATATACATATATAACATATATAACGAAAACAATCCTCGTAATTTATGTCGAAAATTATAAATTATCTTTTATTAATTCAAACATTTTCATGGTTTCGTTATTTCTAATATCGTAACTGAAAACGATCCAGATGCATATTATATATTCTTAAAAACATTATTATTTTTTATGTAGAAATAAGTATATATATTACACTGGTTAACAAAATCTTATTGTTTTCAGATTGTTTTTAAGGGAATAGGTATTTATTACTAATTTGGTTCTGCTGAACAAGAATCTGGCCTTGAAAATACTAAATTGGCTGTGGTTTTTTTAAATAAACGGAATTAAAAGTGCTAAAAAACAGTTTTTGGTCATTTTTGAACATCTGTAGAAAAACAACGGGAGCATCGTATTTCTTAAGAAATAGAGCCAATTCATTATTTTCGTTTTCAGATTTGGATTCTACGGAAAAAAATCTATCAGAATCAGTGGCCATTGGCCCGACCAAAAATTCGTGTTCTCCAGTGTTATATAAATATTCTTATAAAAGATGACCTCATTTTCGCATTTTATGAACTGATGGGTGATTTAATTTACTTCTCTTGTCGTTGAAGTTCTGACTGTCATTTCTATTTTGATTATATTATAAACTATGATATTATAGGGATGGGCTAAGATTCTTCGCACAAAACTCTCGTCTGGTGACGTAACGTAACATAAGGTGAGTCAATGCACAAGAAATGTACAACGCCGAAATTGATACGTTTCTTGTACGTTGATCCATGTTACGTTACGCTACGTTACAATACGAGAGTCTTGTGCAAAGGCTCTAAGTTTTACTTGAATTTTCTCGCAGATTATACTACTTTTAGACCACCAAATTTTGAAATTATTTCTTGTTGAAGAGTGTGAAATTATTTTGATTCAGTTGTCACCGCTGAAGATTTGACTATTCAAAACAAAGCCGAAATGTCCGATGTATAATTATATATTAGTTATTATAACGTTAACTAACGTTAACGTGCGTTTTGTCAACCGCATTGTACTGTCAAAACCTCGTTTTACTTGTTACTTTTTAATATATATTATTTCTTATACAGCTTATAATATGCCCCATCGAATCGGTAAAGTCAACAATATCGAGAAATTTGATTCAGAATTTTTCAATATACCCGCAACAGAAGCTCATATAATGGATCCTCTGACTAGAATGTTACTCGAGCATACTTACGAAGCAATTATCGATGCGGGTATAAACCCAAAAGAATTACGGGGAACAAGAACGAGTGTTCTTACAGCAATTTCTATGTCTGAGACACAATCGTATTTTTTTTTTAAACCTAAAGTGAGATATGTTCAATTATTATATACGATTATATATAATTAATAGAAATTTATTTAAAGAAATAATAACTATGTGTTAAATTCTTGTTGCAAATATGAAAATCTGTCTTATTGCTATGTAAATATATAGAAAAATTGTACAATGGTTTTAATAGTTTAAAAAATATACATTTGACTTATTATTATTTATACATTTTAATACTCTAAGTACATTCAGAAACATGTATTGTGATTAGTTTTCTGGATTACCTATGATTGCATGCAACATTTCTCTTACGGCCAATCAAATTTCTTACTGGCTCGGCGTTAATGGAAAATCGCATAATATTGATACTGCATGTAGTTCAAGTAACGTTGCTATAGTGAAAGCTTACGAGCTGATTCAGTCCGGAGAGTGCGACGCGGCCATTATCGCTTCCGCCCATCTATGCCTCCATCCTCATGTACAATTTCAATTTTACCATCTAGGTATGTATTTATTATATCTTATTATATTGTATATTATATATTAGAACTTGATCCGTTCACTCGTTATCGAGATCTCAATATCTCGAGTACTCGCAAATCGTCGCGTCGCGTAAAAGAGTCACGGTCGGTCTCGCTCCGCGTGTACTTGGCGCGAGACACTACCGTGTCTCTTGATTGTATAGGTCATAAACATTTTTTGATATATTTATTTATATCTCATTTATTTCCATTTTTACGCAAATTTCAGATTTTAAATAATCATTGATTTAGATAATCATTGATCATATGTCGTTCTTGTTATATTAATACGATATATCTGAGCAATTTCCACGTCAAATCGGACGAGAATAACCTCGTATTTTAAATTGATCGAAATCAACAAACTCTTGTTTTGTGTGAATTATATTAAGATTATGTTATTATTTTACGTTTTTATTTATCTAATAACGTGCTCTGTGAAACAATCGCACTCTTTGTCTATATATAATGTTCAATAAGCCTATGCTTCTTTTCTATCGTTACATTTAGATATTGAATCGAAGCTTGAAGAACTTTATTTGATAACATGAATTAATTTCCTTCTAGGGGTTCTATCTTCTGATGGTTACTGTAAACCCTTTGACGAGGAAGGCACCGGATATATGCGTAGCGATACGGTCGCGGTAGTATATCTGCAAAAAGCAAAAAATGCAAGAAGAATATATGCAACTTTCGTACACGGTAAAATAAATTGCGATGGTTTTAAAGAAGAAGGTGTTACCTTTCCATCGGTCGAAAAGCAAAAAATATTGTTGAGTGAATTTTATGAGGAATGTGAAATCTCGCCCAATGAGTTATCTTACGTAGAGGCCCATACAACTGGTACCCTTGCCGGTGATCCCGTGGAAGTTGTGGCCATTGACCAGACTTTATGCGCTAAAAGAAACACTCCTTTATTGATGGGCTCGGTAAAATCAAATATTGGACATTCCGAACCCGCCAGTGGCTTTTGTCAAATCGCAAAGGTACATTTGTAATAAAATGATTTAACACTGACTTTGCTTAAAATGTGATTATAGCAATTTATATATTTTTATCTTGTTACAATTATAATACACATGTATATAATACGTTTATATAAAATAATTACTATAATTACCGCTAATAAAAAGATGTGATTTTTTAAAGGTATTATCAGCGATGGAAACTGGTATAATTACGCCTACTATACACTTCAAGCGTCCGCGAAAAGAGTTAACTGCTATTATCGAAGGAAGAATAAAGATCGTCACTGAACCAACAGAATGGGAGGGTGGTTATGTAGCTGTCAATTCTTTTGGATTTGGAGGGGCTAATAGCCACATTTTATTAAAATCAAATCCTAAACAAAAAATTAACAATGGAGCTCCAAATGATGATTTACCTAGGCTTGTAGCTGTGTCTGGACGTACGGAAGAAGCAGTTAAAATCATCTTAGATGATGTAAGCAAATATTATAATGGCTTATTTATTTCAGAAATAATTTTTGACATTAGCTTTGTATTATTATATAAACATAACAAACTTAACAATTAAATATACATACGTGTATTTATATAGTGTCTAAAAAAATATTTGCATACATAATTGCTTTCAAATTATTTCGAATTTGTACAAAAAAGAAAAGTCAATGTATTAAATATATATTTATTTAACATATTAAGTAATAATAATTAAGTAATAATAATGCATTTAATAAGTGCTAAAGTAAAACACTGTAGAATAAGATAATATTATCGTTTCTTTTGGTGTAAAATTATTCCAAGAATTATAGGATGTACATTCTTGTCACTGAATGCAGGTGCGAAATCGACCGATAGATGCTGAGTTTATATCTCTGCTACATCATATTCATAATGATGATATAGAAGGTCATCCTTACAGAGGATACGTGATAACTGGGTCCAAAATATCTCATACTACAATTAATAAAATAGAACATACTCCATATATCAGAAGACCGATTTGTTTTATATTTTCTGGATTAGGATCTCAATGGTTTGGGATGAGTAAGTAAATATATTATTATAAAATATTTTAAATGTACATTCAACAAAGAAGAATTTTAAGTTATAGGATATATAAGTATACAGAACGTACAAATATGGAATGTTACGATTATAATCATGACATATTCTTATCTAATATGTTATCAAACTTATAATAATATAATATAATATAAAAGTTTGATTTATTGCTTACTATTTATTAAAAACTTTATTCAGTTGACAAATAAAATTAAATTATATCCTAGAACAAATACTACAATATGGGAAGAGGCTAGAATTTCTTACGTACTCTTACCGATAACTAAAAAAATCTAAACATCTAAATACGCGGATGCATGTACATATCTGTATATTGGAATTTAGAAACTTTATTAAAATTTTAATAGGTCGCGCTCTAATGAAATTCCCAGTGTTTGCCAAAGCAATCCAGAAATGTGGTATTGTTTTGAGATCTTACGGCATATCACTTACAAATATTTTAACAAGTGATCACAAAAATATTTCTGATAATATCTTTAATTTTTTATTGGGTTTTATTGGACTACAGGTAAGAAAAAAAACACTTTTTTTCATAAACTATACTATATACATATACAATATAGTATAATTTATGAAGGTCAAACAAAAAGTTTCTTTATATTATATACATATATAAAGTAATTTTTTTTATCTTTATAATATATGGCATATATATATATATTTATATACCATATATTATAAAAATAATTAAAAACAAATTACTTTATAATTACTTCACAATTCTAATTTTTATTTGAACCAAATGGGAAGCTATTTTTTTTTTATGTATCGCAGATTGGATTAGTTGATCTTTTAACATCTATTGGTGTAGTCCCCGATTTTATAATCGGTCACTCCATTGGTGAACTAATCTGTGGATATGCCGATGGATGTTTAACGGCCGAAGAAACGATTCTGTCGGCATATTTCATCGGTTTAGCCCTTCACGAATCGAAAATAATTAATGGCTCCATGGCTGAAATTAACCTCGACCTTGAAACTTTAAAAGTTATGTGTCCTTCGGATATCGATATAGCTTGTTACAATAGTTCTTCTAATTTTATTGTAAGCGGACCAACGAATTCTATAAAAACATTTCTCACCAAATTGCAGGTATATATTAATGCTTATATAAACAATATAATCTTTTTTCTATCTAGTTTCTTTAATTGTTTTGTTAAAACAAGCAATTAATAATACTTACGGATTTATTCATTCTTTTAGGCTAATGGAATTTCTATAAAAGAAATTTCTTGTGGTTATATACCTTTTCATAGTCGTTACATCAAACCTGCTGTAGCCAAGTCTGAAGAATACTTGAACCGAACATTACCACAAAAAAAGTTTCACAGCTCAAAGTGGCTGACAACATCCTCTCACGAGTACTCCAATACTGTACCTTTATGTTCAAAATATTATACAAATCACTTGTTGTCTCCGGCGTTATTCGCAAAGACGATGCGTTTGATTCCAAAAAATGCAGTGACGATTGAGATATCTCCTCAGAATATTCTTCAACACATTTTAAACAATTATTTATACTCTACAGTAACAAACGTAACACTATATGGACAAACCAAGGATTGTAATAATGAGATATTTTTAGAATCAATCGGAAAACTGTATAACGCAGGATTGCAGCCACAGATTGCAAATCTCTATCCGACAGTGGAATTTCCTGTAAGCCGCGGCACCCCAATGATTTCTCCTCTCATAAGGTATGCATATTTTTCGTTTAGGCACAAATGGCTAAATTATCAAAAAAATTAACACTTTTATAAATTGTGAAATATTTGGATAAAATAGTCAGAAGAGAACATGTTCAATATAATATAGCGAATTAGAACTTTGAACTCTTTTTTAAACTTGGTTAGTTTTATCATCTAATTTCAAAGTCACATCTCTGTATTTTGAAGACATTCTATCACCTTACTTATCTCAAAGATAAATGTATTCTTATACATATGTTAATCCTTTTATGCCTATTACAAAGAGTAGATAACAGTGATATTTTAGAATCTGTGCTTCAATTTTATCCCAAATCTTGAATTGAGTAATTTCTACAATTTGTTCGTTTACACGAAGATTATATAAGAATTTCTAATGACGATTGCAGATGGGATCATTCAGAAGATTTGTTTGTAATGCGAGCTTGTCAAAACAAAATAATTGACAAAAACGAAATAGTTACTAGTATTAGTACATCTGATGAAGAATTTGCGTATTTAACAGGCCATGTCGTTAATGAAAAAAATTTATTTCCTGCTACGGGGTATCTTTTTTATATCTGGGAGTTGATCGCATCGTTAAGAAACCAAGAATATATCAATACACCAATTGTATTTGAAGATGTTAATTTTATTCGTGCTACAGTACTATCACAACAAAATGAGATCGAATTAACTTTCTCGATCCAAAAAGGTAATATTATTACGTAAACAATTAATTTTCTAGCGTAAGCTTTTTATTTTTTAATTAGATTTCAAAACTTACGCTACTTTTGTGATACGATACATGCCACAATTAAGAGGTAAAAAATATACACAGAAAATATACGAGAATAACTAATCTTAACACGGAATCATCTTTCTTTTCATAAGTCCACTGCTTTTGTAAGGTCCAGCCCCATATCGACATATTTACATTTAACTTTGACTTATTATAACATTATGTTACGTTTAATGAATTTGCATTTATATATAGGTAGCAATAGGTTTGAAATAATCGAAGGAGATAATGCTATTGTTACTGGAACAGTACGAATTCCAACCAATATTGAAAATGAAAAAATATCTGCTAATCTTGCTGAATGTATCGATGATGAGGAAGAAATTAATGCAAAAGACATCTATAAGGAATTAAGACTTCGCGGTTATCAATATATCGGTGTATTTCGTGGATTAAAAAGCGCATCGGTTACGGGATCAAACGGCCATATCGCATGGACATCTAATTGGGTGGCATTTATGGACAGTATGTTACAGATGATGATTTTAGGACAGAATTCAAGAAGCCTTTTTGTTCCAACAAGAATTCGCAAACTGATAATTGATCCGAAATATCACGTACAGCTAATTCAGGATTATCCAATTGAGGATAGACGTAAGTAAAATAAGTGATACAATGCGGCCAATTGCTTGACAAATAAATTTCATTTGCTACGTTGCAGAATTCTCTGTTCGTCGTTACAAGTCTTTAGACGCTATAATATCTGGAGGAATAGAAATTTGTGGCACTGTGGCTACACCTATATCTCGCCGACAAAAAGTAGTTAATACCGTTCTTGAAGAATACAAATTTGTTGCTCATCGTGATTTAGATACTATGTCGTTGCAAGATGCAATAAGAATATCGACGCACATTGCATTCGAATGTTGCAATATGATAAATGTTAAAATTATCGAATTTATCGATGATAGTGACAAAGTGATACCAGAAGATTTAAATTCTCCACTTGTTAGTGAAATCTTAAATGATTTACCGCAGATTCGACACCACACTAAACTCGTGACGACTCATGAGAAGTTCCCAAATATTTCTTTTTCCGGCAACGTTTCTACAACGGAAATTACCAAGTTGTCGAAAGACGAGAATTGTTTGATAGTCCTTGGTTTCGATATTTTGACAAAAAATAGCAAAAAATTATATAAACAGTTGCTGTCTCTGTTAATGCCACAGGGTTTTCTACTGACTTTGGAGAAATCCGATGCGGTCTACGATTATTCGTGCCTGAAAACGTATGAGTTGGATATCATACTCGAAAAACGAATAAATGACAAAAAGCTTTTGTTATTAAGAAAAATGCAAAATATTGCGAGAAACCAGCGGATTGTACATGTGAACAATTACGAATTTTCATGGGTAGATGAACTGAAATCAATCATGAATGTGCAAAACGAGACTGGTATAGGTACGAGGATCATACTCGTCGCGCAAGGAGATTTTGAATGCGGGCTACTCGGTTTTATTAATTGTTTGCGAAAAGAAGCAGGAGGCGAAATAATTAGAAGCGTTTTTATTCAAGATAACAAATCGCCTGGTTTCTCTTTGCAAGAACCATTGTACATGAAACAGTTGCAATTGGACCTACCTATCAACGTTTTACGTTCCGATAACGTTTGGGGATCATACAGACATTTTCCGTTACCATCATTGGAACCAAAACTCGTAGACAGCGCTTACGTTAAACAGACGGTGCGTCAAAAAATTTTATTGAAAATTTTATTATTAGATTGTAATTATTTATGTTTCTTTGTAATAGGTGCAAGGAGATTTGAGTACTCTCTGCTGGGTACAGAAGAGAATGTCTTCCTACATTAAGCGTGAAGATTTCGTTAATGTAATTTATACGTCTATTAATTTTAGAGATATTATGGTAGCTACTGGCAGACTTAATGCTGAAACTATCGGACCGTTTGAACGCGGTAACGACTGTTTCATTGGCTTAGAATTTGTTGGTTTCAATACGCATAAGCAGAGGATAATGGGATTATGTTCGCACGGGTAAAATATAGAGTATCAATACATATGCGATAGAAAGAGCTTTTTGCAATTGACAGTATTAATTTCTATTTTATATGAGTATTATTAATTAGTATTAATAACGTTTCAATTTAAGTAACATTAACTTAAATTTAATATAAAATCAAAAATATGCATGATATACGTCATTTTTAAGTAACGTTTAGATAAATAAATATATTTTTAAAATTTTTATGCATAGAGGAATGACGAACATTCTTGTGGCCGATAAATATCTCAGTTGGATTATACCTGACAAGTGGACAATGGAAGACGCAGCAACAATTCCGTGTGTTTACAGCACGTGTTACTATGCTTTATACATAAAGGGTAAAATGAAAAAAGGAGACAAAATCTTAATTCATTCTGGTACTGGAGGCATTGGTCAAGCTGCGATCCATCTTGCGCTTCACGAAGGTTGCGAAGTGTTTACGACAGTTGGAACTGTCGAGAAACGACAGTTTATAAGAGAAACGTTTCCCTCCATTCCCGAAGATCATATCGGAAACTCTCGAGATACAAGCTTTGAACAAATGATTATGCAGCGTACAAAAGATCGTGGGGTGAATATCGTATTGAATTCCTTAGCCGAAGAGAAATTACAAGCATCTGTTCGCTGTTTAGCAATTGGTGGCCGTTTTCTAGAAATTGGAAAATTTGATATGGTTTCCAATAATTCCTTGGATATATCTATCTTTTCTAAAGATATCAGCTTTTATGGCATTTTATTGGACAAATTATTCTATTCAAACACAGAACAAAAGTCAAGGTTGTGGAAAACAGTAACAGAAGGTATAAAAGACGGTGCTATTAAACCACTATGCAGAAAAGTCTTCGAAAGAAATGAAATAGAAACTGCCTTTAGATATATGGCCGCTGGAAAACATATTGGCAAGGTACAATTATTTCCTAATATACACAGAAATATGTAATTATGATATATGCAGAATATTTTATCATATCAAATTAGAAACAATTCTTTGTTTCTAACAAATGTAGGTTTGTCTAAATTTTATTTGACCAAGAAGCTTTTTGTATTTATATTAATAAATAACGTTAATTATTAATTAATTAAAATTAATAATAAAATTAATGATAAAATGCGAAACAAAGTCAATAATAAAATAAAATATGAAATTTTTGATATTTATAAATTATTACTTTTTATAGAAAAAACGATTGTTTCTTTTATATATATATATATATATATATATATATATATATATATATATATATATATATATATATATAATTGCTTATTTGCAGATAATAATAAGAGTTCATCAAGAGGAAGAGTCTTTGAATGTTCCACTACTCGCCTATCCACGATATTATTGCCTGGACCATAAATCCTATGTTATTTTGGGTGGACTAGGCGGTTTTGGTTTAGAGCTAGCAGATTGGTTGACTCTTCGAGGTGCAAAAAATCTAGTATTAACATCACGAACCGGGATTAAAACAGGTTATCAGCAATCAAGAGTAAAGCTGTGGCGATCTAACGGTGTAAATGTACAGATCGTTACGGTCGATGATACTTTGAAACATCAAGACTGTGAATCTATATTAAAATTTGCTCAAGAAAAAGCACCAGTGGATGCCATATTTAATCTTGCAGTTGTTTTAAAAGATTGTATATTTCAAAATCAATCACCGCAAACGTTCGAGGATTCATTCAAATCGAAAGCATGGATGACGAAAGAAATGGACGAATTGTCGAGAAAGATCTGTCCACAACTTCGACATTTTGTCGTTTTTTCTTCCGTGTCGTGTGGAAGAGGAACCGCAGGCCAGACAAATTATGGGATGGCTAATTCCGTAATGGAGAGAATTTGTGAGAAGAGGATGAAAGAAGGATTACATGGTTTAGCGATACAATGGGGTGCTATTGGTGACGTTGGACTCGTAGCAGATATGCAAGAAGAAAATAAGGAATTGGTTATTGGGGGTACATTGCAACAACGAATATCTTCCTGTTTGGATACATTAGAAGTATTTCTGTTACAAGATCGGTCTGTCGTAAGCAGTATGGTTGTTGCTGAAAAAGCAAAAATTGGCGGATCAATGAATATTTATGAAACGGTTGCTCAAATGATGGGTAAGTAGTTTTATACAACGCTAAACAAAGAAATATACTAAATACATATAATGCCATGAAATAAGAGTGAAATTAAAATCTTATTCCAAGTATATTTATTGGAATAAGTAGGTAATATCTCAAAAAATATATTTTTTGCACTAAATTAAATTTACAGGAATGCTTAAAATATTTGGAAAACTATCTCTCACAATTGCAGTAGACTTAACCTTTTAAGTCTCTACGTGTTTCTCTCATTTAAATTATTATTGTATAACTTGGGTTCTAATGAAAATTTTTAGATTGCAATTGATATTTAAAAAAAAAGAGTTGTTTTTTCCGAAAATCTAGCCATAAAGTGGGATATCTGAAAGAAAGAAAGGGAAGAAATTGCTTGATAAGGACCCAATCCTGAGGGTCGCAGTCGTTTTTCATACACTGGTTGCCATTTGTTGTCGAGAATAATAAACATTTTCTGTTTACAGCATTACGACTTTTTTAGACAGAATTCGGTAATCCCTTTATTATTAGCAGTTTTTTAAATTTTATTATATTCTTTAGTTTTTCTACCCCTATTTCACATATAATTCTTTAAGATTTAGTTGATTAGAGCTAGCTTTATACGTGATCAAAGGTCCATGAGGTTTACAAAAACAAAGCTTCCTCTATGAGGAAGCAAAATATATTTATATTATAATTTTATTATAATTTTATTAGTCTTACATTAATAAAAAATTATTTAAGACAATTTTATTTAGAAAATTGTTCCTTTAAACTTTTTGGGGAAAAAAACGTTAAGTTTTTAATAAACTGATTATTTATAGAATTTTTTATTTACAGAAAAGTAGTTGATTAAAGAAATGCACTTTTATATACATATAGTCATTTACTTGCTAAAAAATCATTTTTCAATGACATACATTCAGTGACATACAGATCGTCTGTGTTCGCTAGTTTCGCTTTTTAATTCATTACTTGAAGATTAATTTTTTCCTCGCATGTATCTCTTATATTAATTTAAATTTTTTTAAACAAATTTTTACAACATTTGAAAATTCACTAATAATTTAAAAAATTTCAAATAAGATGCATACCAATATGTGCTAATTAGGCAATAAATAACAATGCTTCCATTTACTAAGCATTTGTATTGAAATAGCTAAGTGCTTAAAGATATAAAAAATGTAACAATTTAATTATTGATTAAAATTTTTGGTGTATATTCAATTTTAAAAGATTAAATAAAATAACATATAATTGATTTTATTATACAATTTTTTATTTCAAACAAAATAGGATTGAAGAACATAAATGCAATACCACCAAATATGCCATTGGCCGAAATGGGTATGGATTCGATGATGGCAGTAGAAATTAAGCAAACGTTGGAAAGAGAGTTCGATATTTCCTTGACAGCGCAATACATTAGAATTCTAAATTTTGCTAAACTTCGACAAATGACAATTACAACCGAACAAGGAAAGATACAAGATACAAATGAAATTGAGCCAAGTAATTTGGAAGGCTTTGATATGTTGATTCGAAAAATGAACGATTTAGACTTTGTTCCAGATATTCTTGTAGAACTTGGTACAAGGAAAGAAATTGATCGAGGCAATATATTTCTCTTACCGGGAATAGAAGGATGTTCAAGCGTATATAAATCTATATCATCAGGAATTAAATCTTCGACAACGTGTGTGCAACATGGTGTACTTAATATTCCTGATGAAAGTCATTCAGTGATGAAATCAGCCGTTTATTTGCTGCCTGTAAGGAGATTAAATTTAATTAAGGGGGGAAAACTAAGTAGAAGCACGAAAATAAGTAATTTTTGAACAATTTTTTTAGAGGTGATAAAATAATCGCATCAATTTCAATTTTGGCATAATTTAATTATAGGTGTCAAGCACTGAAAAAAATTTTTTACAAAAGAAAATGGCGGCGTTACAGGCTTCACAATTTGGCGTCTTTTGCGCGAGGTGGAAAAAGGCTGCCATCGTCACGTTTTTTGTATAATAGCGGTCTGAAACAAAAAACCAAAAAATTTTTCGATTACTTATAAGTTTAGGCGAAGGATATACCTATAAGATTATAAAAAAGTGCCAAATTAAAAATTTGGTAGGCATTTTAAACAAAAATTCAAATTTTCGACTATTTTTTCGACATTTTTTACCCCAAAAAAGTAATTTATTTACGCGATATCCTTAAAACTTTAGGTATATCCTTTCGATAATATTATAGACTAAAACCTCTCCAAATTTCAGCCCGATCGATCAACAACTTTTTGAGTTACAGTGGCAGCAGTTTTTGAAAATGCAGTTTCGAGATAATCGCGTTTAAAGTTTTAATACGATAAAACTATTAGTTTTAGTGACTTACCGCTCAATCAGAAATTCCAGGCCCATACAATAGTCCTTCAGCTTCCTCGAAAAGTTGATTATTTTCCAGTTGGAGTTGTTTTCGGGCTGTACGAGCTTCTTTTGTCTCGGAAAGGCTCCTTCTGTTCTGCCTCGTTATCCGCGCCTCATCGGTTTTTTCGGCGAACAAATCAAAATTTCTGACAGAGCAATAAAAACACTAAAAAACTCAATAATTCTGTACGTGTGCAAAGGATTCGTACGGATATCCTCACTGGTGGCAGTCTTAAATTTTTTGCACTTGCACTCACACCGTCGTCACTTAAACTCATCTCAAATTTTTCACCGCTGCTGTCCGCAAATTGATTCCCTTGAAAATGTTTTTTCTTAGGACGTTTTCGAGCGATGTTACCTCGCGATCCTTTAGGATAGTTTGGCATTTTAATAAATTCAACCGCACACGTGAAATTTTCGAGCTAAACTGACTCTGTTGCTTGAGCGACATCTCGACAATGGGCGATAGCTCCGTAAATATTTTGAATTTTGACTTCTCCTTTTGCCAGAATACTCTCAAGATGTTATACTTTCAAAATATTAAATAAAAAAAATTTCGATTTTTTGACCATTTTACTTAGTTTTCCCCCCTTAAAATATTTATTTTGATTAATTTTAAATAGTTTATAGGTATATACATATATAAGTAATATTTAACAATTAGAGGTACAAATATTTCGTATTATACGACAGCTTATATATACATACATTTATATTTATTTTCTTAGCACATATTAAAGAAAATGAAGGATCAAAAGAAATTTTTAATAGTGGGTTATTCGTTTGGATCCTTAATTGCCATTGAATTAGCAAGATTATTAGAAGCTAAAGATTTCTCAGGACGATTAATATTAATAGACGGAGCTCCCGATCAATTGAAATTTTGGACTAATCAATATTTGGACTGTACTGCGCCAGATGAGTTACAAAATGTGGTAATACTTGGTTTATTGGAAATGTACACTATAATTAACAAGAAAAAGGTTAGTAAATGATATAAAGAAACACATTTTTATTTTTTATTGTAAAAACTATTTATGTAATTTTAATCTTATATAAATTTAAATAAATTAATAACACATACATAAAATAATTCATTATAGCATGAATATCTTCAGAGATTGTATTTGAATCTTGAAATAGTAAAACAAATTGTATTACATTTTGTTTTGTATATTTGTGTATGTGTCAAGATTAAATAATATAATAATAGTTTTAGACAGAAAGCACAATAAGTGGTTATCAGTAAATATCTAAGGAATTTTTGTGCAACACGTGCATGGAAAGTGGCACATTGCGCACGCTACGCGTGCGCGATGCACCACTTTCCACGCACTTGTGGCACAAAATAGGGTGTGCAACGCGTGCGTAAAGATGAAAATTCACGGGTGCGGTGACCGCACTCGCCTTCGGCTCGTGCGTCAACTCCGCACCCGGGAATTTTCATCTTACGGCACTTGTAACACAATATACTATAATGAAATAAATAAGAATAACAACAGATTTTACCATAATTCAAAAATTCGATAAATTTTTTATATTTATATTAATAAAACGCAGATGTTATTTGGCACAATTATTATTATTAATCATATAAAATTTTCTTATTTACAGCTTGCGTTAGAGCTGAAGAAATGTAACACATGGGATGAAAAATTAAAAATATTTTATACTTACTTCCCCGACGAGGTAGACGTATTGACCACTGAAAATAAAAAACTGATATATTTCACAGTTTACAATCATATAGTTGCTATACAGGATTATGCTATTTCTTCATTACCTCGCCTTAAATCACCTATAACATTGCTAAAACCCACATTTCCGATGACTTCTTTTACTGAAGAGGATTATGGTTTACATAAGGTAAATTTAATAAATAGAGATATTTTTGGAATATAAGACTATATGATTTTAAAAATAGCAAGAAGCTTTATAACAAGAAACTTATTTTCAGGTTACCGAAGGTAAAGTGCAAATTCATTATGTGGAAGGTAATCATATCACAATGATGGACAACGACAAAATCATATCAGCTATTAACGAAGAATGGATAGAAGATAAGACAGAAGATAATATAATACAATAAATATGTACTATATCAAGGCGCGGTAACATTAAAACAATATTTCGAAAATATTATATATCAGAAAATAAGATGTCTTAAAGACATCATACTGATGTTTTTTTTTTAAATATAATTCACAACACTTTAAAATTTAAAATAAGCGTGTATAAAAAATATGTAGGCTTAAATTTTTGTGTTTAACAATATATTTCAAGAATTGAAGAATCCAATTAATTCCGGACAATTATAATATGCTATAAATTGTATAATTTTTTATAAAAACAACCATTTGTTTTCTTTATGTCTATTGGAGGTTTTATCAGCAATAAAAAGTACATAATTTTAATGATAGCAAAATAAATATTTAATATTCTAATAAGTATAATTAATAAGTACAAAATATAAATGTTTAATAATGGTCGTGACACTGAACAAGGTACCGATATCTCTAACTAAATTTTAATAGACAAATCAAATCTTTCTCTCAGTAATGTCCTAGGTAAGTCTCGCTTGCGCACTTATGAGCAAAAATTAGCTCAACTCTGATTAGTCATTATATGTATGTATATATTAATATATAATAATTGTTATATGTGTGTTACAATAATTTACGTTCCCGCGCTTGCGATTAGAGTGACGCCAGAGCTTTCATGAGAACGTGTATGCGCGAGCGACCGGAACGACGAAGAGAGGGGGATCGCACGATAGAGAGACGGTGTGGTTCCGCGCTCGAGAATGTACCTAGTCCAAGAAATCACTTTCTGGAATTTTTGACATTACTTGGGAAACACCCTGTATTTGCCAGATACCCGCGCTCTCATATTATATTGATAACATTAACGAAAACATTCTTTAATTATCTTTGGATAAAAAGATACTTAAATATACCTATAATGAACTGTTTATTAACTGTTAGTCTTACACAACAATTTCTGTTTTTATGTTTTTCCAAAATCTCTCTCTCTTTTTTTTTAAGGATGCTTTTCTGGCTCGCACTTGCCTGATTAATTTAACTTTTTCTACAAAAAGACGAATGTATTTTTCTCATTTATCTCATTTATTAATAAATTCTTTCGTGTTATGTAAAAATGTAATAATTTAAAATTACATTGTTATATATAGCATAATGTATCTTTAGTATAATGTATTCATGCATTTAAGATTCTTGTAACATTCGGTACTTCAACTTTCATCCTACTACCTGGCTAATAATATTATTTTCGTACAATTTATTGCCTCATAACAGTAAACTACGTCGTTATACTTACGGTCTTAATACTGAATCTTACAAGAATCTTGAATGCACGAATACATTATTGGAGACAGAAAGGTTGTCTGGTTGAGGGTTGGATCCTATTCGGAAGTGGATGAGCACTAATGCACACAGCTTGCGCATGTATTATATACATACCTGTACATACCTGTAAATACCTGTAAAATTTTATCAAAATCGGGTGTGGGTTGTTTTTGGAAGTTTATTTGATAAGACAATGTAATTAAATGATTGCATTTTTCATATCACAAAACAATTGATTAATAAATGAGATAAAAATATATTTGTTTTTTTAACATCTTCAGAAGTTATTAATACGTTATTTGACATTACTCTGGTAGCTGAGCAGGTTACCAAAATCCAGTCCTGACGAATTGACATTCTCTTCAAAGATGCGTTTGCGGAGCGCGCTATTAGCGCTATGCGTCATTCTATCCTTGTTTTACATTTAACAGCGCGCTCCGCGACTGCATCCTAAATTGATAGTATATATATCATAGCGGTCACTTATTATTAACTCATAAATCAACTTTCTCTTCTAAATATCTAAATGCTCTGTCAATTTGCACGTGTATGTGACCACAGTATGTGAGTGTGTGCGTGTGGAAACGTTTGTGTCATATCTCTCTCTCTCTCTCTCTCTCTCTCTCTCTCTCTCTCTCTCTCTCTCTCCTCTCTCTCTCTCTCTCTCTCTCTCTCTCTCTTTCTCTCTCTCCTCCTCCTCCTCCTCCTCCTCCTCCTCCTCCTCCTCCTCCTCCTCCTCCTCCCTCTCTCCCCCTCCTTCCTCTTTCCCTCCCCTCCCCAGCCTCCTCCAAATAAGACAGACCGAGGGAGTATTGCAATACAATTTCGTAGAACTAATAACGGACAAAAACGTTTGTTTTATGAAGATTTAAATATGTATAACGCCTTACTGACCGAATTAAAGCAATGTGAGAGAATCAAACCATTTAAACATATGTTAAAAGAATATATTGTACCTCATGTATAAGAATTGATATAAAGACATTTGATGTAAAAAAATTAATAACTAAAATTTAAAACAATAAAATTTAACAATAAAATTTAAAAAAGTTAAAAACAAAAATTTATATAAAAAAATTTAAAAACAAAACCTTATACAAAAATAAATTTAACCAAAAACATGTTTAAAAAGTTTAAAATAATAATAAACAAAAATTTAATAAAAACTTCTAAAAGTTTAAAATAATATTCATTATAAAATATTAATACAATTGACATACTATTAGGAAATATTATCTAATAACAAATATGATTGAAGATACATACAAATACTTGATTACTTACTACAAATTATTCTTATTATTATTATATTAGGCATTACAGACGCGCGCTTTCTGCGCGCTATTTAGCTTTAATATTATTATTTACGCTATAATTATTAATTGCATATTTTAAAAGAGCAGTCGGGAGACGCCACGCCGAATTTTATACTTAATATTTCAGCATATATTGTTTACTTCTTTCTGTACGCATTTCTCTGTTTATATGTGTACGTGCGTGCGTGCGTCGTATATGCACACGTATATAAGAATACACATATAAACGCACACATGCGCGCACGTACGCGCATGTAACGCAAACACATTTCAGTTTAACGATAAGAATACACATATACACGCGCGCGCGTGCAAACCCACAAACACATTTCAGTTTAATACTAAGTATGAAATTATAACAGTTAAACAACTTAAGTACAGAATTTTCTTTGACATCTAAAACGTGATTGAGAAACACTTGGCGTGGCGTCTCCCGACTGCTCTTTTAAAATATGCAATTAATAATTATAGCGTAAATAATAATATTAAAGCTAAATAGCGCGCAGAAAGCGCGCGTCTGTAATGCCTAATATAATAATAATAAGAATAATTTGTAGTAAGTAATCAAGTATTTGTATGTATCTTCAATCATATTTGTTATTAGATAATATTTCCTAATAGTATGTCAATTGTATTAATATTTTATAATGAATATTATTTTAAACTTTTAGAAGTTTTATTAAATTTTTGTTTATTATTATTTTAAACTTTTTAAACATGTTTTTGGTTAAATTTATTTTTGTATAAGGTTTTGTTTTTAAATTTTTTTATATAAATTTTTGTTTTTAATTTTTTTAAATTTTATTGTTAAATTTTATTGTTTTAAATTTTAGTTATTAATTTTTATTTTCTGCACTTAATTTAACCTAGTTTAGGCAGCAGGCGGGAGTTTTTTTTGTTAAAAAACAATTTTTTATTGTTTAATTTTTTTTATTTAAGTTTTTGTGTTAAAAAACAATTTTTTATTGTTTAATTTTTTTTATTTAAGTTTTTGTTTTTAACTTTTTATTATTATAATTTCTGTTTACTTAAGGTTTTTGCTGCAGTTGCGAGATTTTAATTATTTATTTATTTCATACTTTTAAAAGCAATATATATATTTCTATGCTATGCAGAAGCATATTTTATAATATATAAATATTTGAAAATATAGGTACTAGGCATAATCTACATCTTATACACAATAATATATGAGATCAATTATGTCAAGTAATTTTCTCTATCTTTTTGGCATTTTTAATAATTTTTATTTATATGTAATAAATTTAAATTTACAATTATATAAACATGTATATATAGGGTGTTAGGTAATAAGCGGACCATTTTTCATGGCTAATTAAACTGAATCAAATTAAATGTTCTTTATCGTACTGTAAATTTCTCAATAATTAATGGAAAAAAATTAATTAATAAAGATAAGAGAATTAATCAATGTGCATCCACACGATTTGACGAGGAGCAGCCCAACGTTTACGTTACTATGTGCATAGCGAAATATTATGAGAGGAGTGCTTTATAAACAATAATGACAATGAGTATATGACAATGTCGCTCATGTATAGTTAATAATTTTTGTTATAAACATAACGTTCCTCCCAATGTCTCGCCGCGGCCTAGCAACGTAAACATTGAGCTGCTCCTTCTCGTCGAATCGCACGAACACATCTTGATTCGCGTATCTTTATTAATTATTTTTTGATTAATTATTGAAATACTTACAACAGTAAAAGACTTTTCGATTCAGTTTTACCCGCTCTAGCTGCCCATCACGAGCAGTGATCTGCTTATTACTTGACACCCTGTATGTATACACACATATAAGATCTTTGATACCACATGGTATTTCCAAGAAAATGATTCGATAAACAAACTTGTATTAGGCAGTGTATTACTGTTTATCATACTATTTATTACATTTTATTTAATTTTGTAAAGATTAAACCTGTATAAACAAACTTAACCTCTAACTACCGGCCAAATATGACATGTGAGCAATAGAGCAGACCAGCGCGCGCGACAACATCGTGCACGATACGCGATATCCAATGAGCATGCAGCGATGAACAGAAAAACTGTACGTTCTGCCGGAGCTCAATAGAGGTAACTGGAAATCACTAAAATTCCCCATGCGGATGCATGTCATTGGTTAATCAATTTCCTCTGTAACTCAATAAGAGAACATATAAATGTAATATACCGTTTTTTCGCTTTTTTATTAACACAACAATTAATGATAATTATACGCTATAAACCTTGCTTGATCAATAAGAAACTTATATACGGAAGCACATATCAAAGTATGTTGTAGTTATCAAGAACTATAATGGCCAGTCTACAATGAGCCGTTAGTCGTTAGTCAGATGTCGGAAGCGAGTCGGAACAAAGTCGTAAACGTATCGTAAGGCAATCGGAAGTCTGTAATCGGCGATCGTAAGCGATTGGCCAAATGCCATCTCTAAGAGAAAGCTAATAAAGCTCTTAATCAATCTCCCTTTCCCTTTTTCTTCCTCCTCTTTTTTTCCTCCTCCACCCTCTCTGGTTTGTCTTGCCAGCATCATCAGAAATTATTACGCATGTATGCATATTAATTTTACATTGCATAATTTTAATAATATTGTATGTAGACATTATTAAAAACCTTTTGAAGGACAAAATCACTGAATGTGTTGGTATGACTAAAATTGAAACTAAAACTCAAAAAATATCACTTTTTACGTAATCGAAATCTCGGAACTGACTGTACCGATTTTATTCGGACTGGTTAGACAGCTCGCAATCGACAGCTTATAACGATATTAGAAAAATGCCCTTAAATTATCAAAAAGCTGGTTAAGTTTCAGAGATATTTTACTCAAAAGCTTGACGAAAAGTTCCAGACAAACTTGGTATTATTATACATAGCACCTTTGACATTTATGCATTACGTAGTTAGTTAACGTAGTTAGTTGCTATTTCTGTTCGCTTGACATTTGGCAATGATTTTACATATGCATCAGATGTCAAAGTTTAGCGGATATTATTTACATTGTGAATGCGTAAATGCGTGAATACATTGTGAAAAGTAGATATAACAATGTGTAAAATTAAAATTAATACTTATTTATATATATATTGCACGCGTGAATTATGTATATATGTTTAAATAAAATTTGATTTTTTATTATTCCTTATTACACATGCATGTACATATAAATGAATTAAATGTATCTCTTATAAAAAAAAAAACTGAACAAAGATATTCCAATGTGTTAGGTCAGTACACGATGGCATGCGCAGAATACGATGCAAAATAATTATAATATAAATGGATAAGTGATTAAAAACTCGATAAGGGAATTAACAAGTAGCAAGTAAAAAGATTTGGGACACGCGCGGTCAACAGAATACATCGGACGTTTCGGTTCTGTTTTGAGTCGTCTTCAGCGATGTGCTAACAGTCAAAATCAAAGAATAATCAGCAGTGAAACTTTCCACGAAAAAATTTAAGTGGAACTTGATTAATATTTTAATCATAGTTTGTGATATGATCGAAACAGAAATAACAGTCAGGGCAAAGAGAAGTAAAGTCACACACTCACCAGAGTTCAGAGAACACGAGAATAAAAAATGTATATTCGTATCTTCGTATCTTCGAATTAGTTTTAAAGTTTAGTTTATTCCATTTAGGCTATAACTTATGAGTTATTAATATAAGGAATATTCAATTAGTGAAAAAATTTTGAATAAAATCAAAATTAGGACAAATACGTAATGCGTACGTGTATGCGTGCAAGTTTCGTGCAATAAGCAGATTTACGCTTGCCAGCATATGTTCTATCAGCTTGTATATCTCTACTTAAATTGAAAATAATTGATGTAAAATATATAAAGAAAACATTTTCTTTCAATAAACTTAGACTGTTCTAACTATATTAGTTCATACACTTACGTGAAGATATATTGTATAATAATATAAATAATAATTATATCTTACATATCAGATATTAAAATAACGATTGTTTTACTTTTTTAATTAAATTATTTATAACAACATATCTAAAACTCACACAATAATAATACTCGCAGACATAAAATGATAATTATCATGATAATACATAGTCAGTTTTTGACATTCTCTTTCTGAATTCATTCTCTTACTACGTATTAGCAAATTCCTCGATTGTGTGGTAATTTCCACGATTGTGTGGTAAATATATCGTAACGAAAGCGTCAGCTATTCAAATATTTACAATTTTAATCAACTTTATCATTATCATGTACGTAGAAGGATAATATACATATAAAACAGAAACAATAAATAGAGGAGTAGAGGAGATTTGATTTAGTTTCGCCTTCACTCTTGAGTGTTTCAATTGCCGTGCTTCGACTTCCTATTGGTACGTATATATGTAAATTTAAATTGTATTTGTGATTCTTTTCTTTATTTTACATTTATGTCTGTTTTCTCAAAAAATAAATAATAACATTTTGTTGTAGAATTTGTCTGTTTCGAAAAAATAAAGATACTATGAATCGACCGAACCCGTATATCAGCGACGATGCTGAAAAAGAAATCGTAATCTCTGGTATTGCTGGCCGATTTCCTGGTAGCGACAATTTAAAAGACTTTCAAGAAAATCTTTTTAACAAGACGGATCTTGGTTCGAGCGATCATGGACGGTGGAATAATTGTAATACAGTTTTCTTTTAACATTTAGATATATATACTTTCAAAATTTATTAGGAAAAATATTCGTGTTTTATATATTATAGATCGTTATAAAATTTTTTTTAACATTAAGGAGGTTGGTTATTTAAATCAATATGATAAGAATTAGTTCAAATTTACGGAGGATATTCGTCTATATGGGAATCTGTCGTCCATGCCAAAGTTGAAGACACTTGTCTACATGGTTGTCGAGTAATTAATTTGAGATAAACTCTTATCTTCTTCTTATACACGGGCGACATGGCAAAAATATTACGACACCTGTAATTTAACTCTCGAAAGCCTATTAAAAATGACAAGAATTTAATGAGAATAGATGCAAATAATTCTTTACATATTTAGGAAAAACTTTTACGAAGACTGATAGTTATCAAGAAATTGTAAAAATAAAACAGCATATTGCCACATTTTAACGTGTTTTCACTTTAATTGTACAAACGATTTAAAACCTTAAGAAACAGCTAATTAAATGCATTCCAGCACATATTTATCTGCTAAAACTCGTTTATTTCACGCGTCGAAAAATGATTATTTAAAGTTGGCAATCGTCCCCTCTCGCCGCCTGCCCCGCAATGTGACGGCAACCAACCTCCTTAAGATATATTTTCAAAACTTATTAGGAAAAATATTCGTTTTATATCTATATATATATCTATAAAATAGATTTATAAAATAGAATGTCTGTATGTATGTATGTATGTCTGTTCTTTATACACTCTTAAACTATTCGACCGAATTTTTACCAAAAGTATATAAAATAGGGGTAGAATTTTTCGGGGAGTGTTATAGAGTGTATTGTTTTTTATTACCGATCTTTTTGGAAATCGGTTACAAAATTTTTTCTATTTTTAAGGAAATAAACTGAGTGAATTTCAAAGAATTGTTTACGACGGAATTAAACTTCAGTTGATAAAAAAGTGATATTTTTCAATTTATAGCATTTTTGTGGATTGGTGTGTATGTATGTTTGTTTAACTATTCATTCGTTAGTGGACTAAATTTTAAAGTGGTATATATGAAATAGGGGTAGAATTTTCTGGGGAATGTCATTATGTGTATAGTTTTTTGTTACCAATTTTCTAGTAACCGTTTTTTCTAATTTTTCTAATTTTTCGGGAAATAATTGACCAAATCTTAAATCTTAAAGAATTATATATGAAACAGGATAGAATTTTCCGCGGAATGCTTTTACATTAATCTACTGATTTATCGATTTAGTTAAAACCGGTTCAAAAATTTTATTAATTTTCCGAGGATGGGTTTAATTGCCACGATGTGTATTATTTTTCGATAATAATTTATTTTTTTTTAAACCGGTTCAAAAATTTAATTAATTTTTCGAGGATGGGTTTAATTGCCACGACGTGTATTATTTTTCGATAACAATTTATTTTTTTATGTAGGATAAGTTGCTGGTTTCATATATTATATGTCAATAGTTACTTCAATTCGTGGCTGTCGTGAACGATTATATGTCAATTTGAAAATCAGTCAACAGGAGTAGAACGTCAAATGAAGTCGTTTGAAGAAAAACGACTCCCGGGCGAAGCCCGGGTAACCAGCTAGTCGTATATATTAATCGTAATTCAAAATTTGCAATATCTAATCCAATAATTTTTAAAAACAATATCAGAATCCAAGAAAATTGAGTAACCCTACATATACGTACACAATATATACATAAATAACGAAAACAATCCTCGTAATTTATGTCGAAAATTATAAATTATCTTTCATTAATTCAAACATTTCCATGGCTTACGTTATTTCTAATATCATAACTGAAAACGATCCAGATGCATATTATAAATTCTTAAAAACATTATTATTTTTTATGTAGAAATAAGTATATATATTACACTGGTCAACAAAATCTTATCGTTTTCAGATTGTTTTTAAGGGAATAAGTATTTTTTACTAATTTGGTTCTGCTGAACAAGAATCTGGCCTTGAAAATACTAAATTGGCTCTGGTTTTTCAAAAAACGTGTTTTTGGTCATTTTTGCACGACTGTAGAAAAACGACGAAAGCACCGTATTTCTTAAAAAATAGAGCTAATTCATTATTTTCGTTTTCAGATTTGGATTCTACGGAAAAAAAAATCTATCAAAATCAGTTGCCATTGGTCCGACAAAAAATTCGTATTCCCCAGTGTTATATAAGTATTCTTATAAAATATGATCTCATTTTCGCATTTTATGAACTGATGGGTGATTTAATTTACTTCTCTTGTCGTTGAAGTTCTGACTCATTTCTATTTCGATTATATTATAAACTGTGATATTATAGGGATGGGCTAAGATCCTTCGCACAAAACTCTCGTCTGGGGACGTAACGTAACATAACGTGAGTCAATGCACAAGAAACGTACAACGCCGTAATTGATGCGTTTCTGGTGCGTTGATCCATGTTATGTTACGCTACGTTACAATACGAGAGTCTTGTGCGGAGGCTGTAAGTTTTACTTGAATTTTCTCGCAGATTATACTACTTTTAGACCACCAAATTTTGAAATTGTTTCTCGTTGGAGAGTGTGAGATTATTTTGATTCAGTTGTTACCGCTGAAGATTTGACTATTCAAAACAAAGCCGAAATATCCGATGTATAATTATATATTAGTTATTATAACGTTAACTTACGTTAACGTACGCTTTGTCAAATGCATTGTACTGCCAAAGCTTCCTTTTACTTGTTATTTTTTAATATATTTATTTCTTATATAGCTTATAATATGCCCCATCGAATCGGTAAAATCAACAATATCGAGAAATTTGATTCAGAATTTTTCAATATACCCGCAACAGAAGCTCATATAACGGATCCTCTGACAAGAATGTTACTCGAGCATACTTACGAAGCAATTATTGATGCGGGTGTAAACCCAAAAGAATTACGGGGAACAAGAACGAGTGTTCTTACAGCAATTTCTGTATCTGAGACACAATCGCATTTTTTTTTAAAACCTAAAGTGAGATATGTTTAATTATTATATACCATTATATATAATTAATAGAAATTTATTTAAAGAAATTATAACTATATGTAAAATTCTTGTTGCAAATATGAAAATCTGTCTTATTGCTATGTAAAATATAGAAAAATTGTACAATGGTTTTAATAGTTTTAAAAATATACATTTAACTTATTATTATTTATACATTTTAATACTCTAAATATATTCAGAAACATGTATTGTGATTAGTTTTCTGGATTACCTATGATTGCATGCAACGTTTCTCTCATGGCCAATCAAATTTCTTACTGGCTCGGCGTTATTGGACAATCGCATAATATTGATACTGCATGTAGTTCAAGTAACGTTGCTATAGTAAAAGCTTACGAGCTGATTCAGTCCGGAGAGTGCGACGCGGCCATTATCGCTTCCGCCAATCTATGCCTCCATCCTCATGTACAATTTCAATTTTACCATCTAGGTATGTATTTAATATATCTTATTATATTGTATATCATATATTGTATAGATCATAAACATTTTTTTATATATTTATTTATACATATCTCATTTATTTCCATCTTTACAAAAATTTCAGATTTTAAATAATCATTGGTTATATGTCGTTCTTGTTATATTAATACGATATATCTGAGCAATTTCCACGTCAAATCGGACGAGAATAACCTCGTATTTTAAATTGATCGAAATCAACAAACTCTTGTTGTGTGTGAATTATTTTAAGATCAGAAGAACGTTATTTAATAACATGAATTAATTTCCTTCTAGGGGTTCTATCTTCTGTTGGTTATTGCAAACCCTATGACGAGGAAGGCGCCGGATATATGCGTAGCGATACGGCGGCGGTAGTATATCTGCAAAAGGCAAAAAATGCAAGAAGAATATATGCAACTCTCGTACACGGTAAAATAAATTGCGATGGTTTTAAAGAAGAAGGTATTACCTTTCCATCGGTCGAAAAGCAAAAAATATTGTTGAGTGAATTTTATGAGGAATGTGAAATCTCGCCCAATGAGTTATCCTACGTAGAGGCCCATACAACTGGTACCATTGCCGGTGATCCCGTGGAAGTTATGGCCATTGACCAGACTTTATGCGCTAAAAGAAACACTCCTTTATTGATGGGCTCGGTGAAATCAAATCTTGGACATTCCGAACCCGCCAGTGGCTTTTGTCAAATCGCAAAGGTATGTACATTTGTAACAAAATGATTTAACACTGACTTCGCTTAAGATTTGATTATAGCAATTTATATTTTTTTATCTTGTTACAATTATAATACACATACAATTATAATACGTTTATATAAAATAATTACTATTACTATAATTACCGCTAATAAAAAGATGTGATTTCTTAAAGGTATTATCAGCGATGGAAACTGGTATAATTACGCCTACTATACACTTCAAGCGTCCGCGAAAAGAGTTAACTGCTATTATCGAAGGCAGAATAAAGATCGTCACTGAACCAACGAAATGGGAGGGTGGTTATGTAGGTGTCAATTCTTTTGGATTTGGAGGAGTTAATAGCCACATATTATTAAAATCAAATCCTAAACAAAAAATCAACAGTGGAGCTCCGAATGATGACTTACCTAGGCTTGTAGCTGTATCTGGTCGTACGGAAGAAGCAGTTAAAATCATCTTAGATGATGTAAGCAAATATTATAACGGCTTATTTCATTTAGGATGTATTATCATTATAAATATAACGAACTTAACAATTAAATATACATACGTGTATTTATATAGTGTCTAAAAAGATATTTGCGTAATTGCTTTCAAGTTATTTCGAATCTGTACAAAAAAGAAAAGTCAATGTATTAAATATATATTTATTTAATATATTAAGTAATAATAAAGTAAAAATAATTTAATAATTGCTAAAGTAAAACACTGGAGAATAAGATAATATTATCGTTTCTTTTGGCGTAAAATTATTCCAAGAATTATAGGATGTACATTCTTGTCACTGAATGCAGGTGCGAAATCGACCGATAGATGCTGAGTTTATATCTCTGCTACATCATATTCATAATGATGATATAGAAGGTCATCCTTACAGAGGATACGTGATAACTGGGTCCAAAATATCTCATACTATAATCAATAAAATAGAACACACTCCATATATCAGAAGACCGATTTGTTTTATATTTTCTGGATTAGGATCTCAATGGTTTGGGATGAGTAAGTAAATATATTATTATAAAATATTTTAAATGTACATTCAACAAAGAAAAATTTTAAGTTATAGGATATATAAGTATACAGAACAAATATGGAGTGTTACGATTATGATCATAACATATTCTTATCTAGTATGTTATCAAACTTATAATAATAATACATAAAAGTTTGATTTGTTGTTTACTATTTATTAAGAACTTAATTTATTACAGTTAACAAGTAAAATTAAATTTTATCTTAGAACAAATACTACAATATGGAAAAAGGCTAGAATTTTTTATGTATCCTTACAGATAACTAAAAAAATCTAATTATTATCTAAATACGCAGATGCATATACATATCTGTATATTAAAATTTAGAAACTTTATTAAAATTTTAATAGGTCGCGCTCTAATGAAATTCCCAGTGTTTGCCAAGGCCATTCAGAAATGCGATACCATTTTAAAACCTTATGGCATACTACTTACAAATATTTTAACAAGTGATAATAAAAATATTTTTGATATAATCATTAATTTTTTATTGGGTCTTATTGGACTACAGGTAGAAAAAAAACTCTTTGTTTGGCCTTCATAAATTATACTACATATATACTACCATATATAAATACCTACTATATATATATATATATATATATATATATATACATATACATATACATATATATATATATATATATATATATATATATATATATATATATATATACACACCATATATTATAATCATAAATTTAAAAAAAATATTTCATAATTACTTCATAACTCTAATCATTATTTAAAACAAATGGAAAGCTATTTTTTCTATATGTATCGCAGATTGGATTAGTTGATCTTTTAACATCTATTGGTGTAGTCCCCGATTTTATAATCGGTCACTCCATTGGTGAACTAATCTGTGGATATGCCGATGGATGTTTAACGGCCGAAGAAACGATTCTGTCGGCATATTTCATCGGTTTAGCCCTTCACGAATCGAAAATAATTAATGGCTCCATGGCTGAAATTAACCTTGACCTTGAAACTTTAAAAGTTATGTGTCCTTCGGATATCGATATAGCTTGTTACATTAGTTCTTCTAATTTTATTGTAAGCGGACCAACGAATTCTATAAAAACATTTATCACCAAATTACAGGTATATAATAATGGTTATAAACAATATAATTTTTCTTCTATCTAGTTTCTTTAATTGTTTTGTTAAAACAAGCAATTAATAATACTTACGGATTTATTCATTCTTTTAGGCTAATGGAATTTCTATAAAAGAAATTTCTTGTGGTTATATACCTTTTCATAGTCGTTACATCAAACCTGCTGTAGCCAAGTCTGAAGAATACTTGAACCGAACATTACCACAAAAAAAGTTTTATAGCTCAAAGTGGCTGACAACATCCTCTCACGAGTACTCCAATACTGTACCTTTATGTTCAAAATATTATACAAATCACTTGTTGTCTCCGGTGTTATTCGCAAAGACGATGCGTTTGATTCCAAAAAATGCAGTGACGATTGAGATATCTCCTCAGAATATTCTTCAACACATTTTAAACAATTATTTATACTCTACAGTAACAAACGTAGCACTATATGGACAAACCAAGGATTGTAATAATGAGATATTTTTAGAATCAATCGGAAAACTGTATAACGCAGGATTGCAGCCACAGATTGCAAATCTCTATCCGACAGTGGAATTTCCTGTAAGCCGCGGCACCCCAATGATTTCTCCTCTCATAAGGTATGCATATTTTTTGTTTAGGCACAAATGGATAAATTATCAAAAAAATTAACTTTCATAAATTGTGAAATATTTGGATAAAATAGTCAGAAGAGAACATGTTCAATATAATAGCGAATTAGAACTTTAAACTCTTTTTTAAACTTGGTTAGTTTTATCATCTAATTTCAAAGTCACATCTCTGTATTTTGAAGACATTCTATCACCTTACTTATCTCAAAGATAAATGTATTCTTATACATATGTTAATCCTTTTATGCCTATTACAAAGAGTAGATAACAGTGATATTTTAGAATCTGTGCTTCAATTTTATCCCAAATCTTGAATTGAGTAATTTCTACAATTTGTTCGTTTACACGAAGATTATATAATATTTTCTAATGACGATTGCAGATGGGATCATTCAGAAGATTTGTTTGTAATGCGAGCTTGTCAGAAAAAGATAATTGACAAAAACGAAATAGTTATTAGTATTAGTACATCTGATGAAGAATTTGCGTATTTAACAGGCCATGTCGTTAATGAAAAAAATTTATTTCCTGCTACGGGGTATCTTTTTTATATCTGGGAGTTGATCGCATCGTTAAGAAACCAAGAATATATCAATACACCAATTGTATTTGAAGACGTTAATTTTATTCGTGCTACAGTACTATCACAACAAAATGAGATCGAATTAACTCTCTCGATCCAAGAAGGTAATATTATTACGTAATCAATTAATTTTCTAGCGTAAGATTTTTATTTTTTAATTAGATTTCAAAACTTATGCTACTTTTGTGATACAATACATGCCACGATTAAGAGGTAAAAAATATACACAGAAAATATACGAGAATAACTAATCTTAACACGGAATCATCTTTCTTTTCATAAGTCTACTGCTTTTGTAAGGTCCAGCCCCATATCGACATATATACATTTAACTTTGACTTATTATAACATTATGTTACGTTTAATGAATTTGCATTTATATCTAGGTAGCAATAGGTTTGAAATAATCGAAGGAGATAATGCTATTGTTACTGGAACAGTACGAATTCCAACCAATATTGAAAATGAAAAAATATCCGCTAATCTTGCTGAATGTATCGATGATGAGGAAGAAATGAATACAAAAGACATCTATAAGGAATTAAGACTTCGCGGTTATCAATATACCGGTGTATTTCGTGGATTAAAAAGCGCATCGGTTACGGGATCAAACGGCCATATCGCATGGACATCTAATTGGGTGGCATTTATGGACAGTATGTTACAAATGATGATATTAGGACAGAATTCAAGAAGCCTTTTTGTTCCAACAAGAATTCGCAAACTGACTATCGATCCGAAATACCACATACAGATAATTCAGGATTATTCACTTGAAGATAGACGTAAGTAAAATAAGTGATACAATGCGGCCAATTGCCTGACAAATAAATTTCATTTGCTACGTTGCAGAATTCTCTGTTCGTCGTTACAAGTCTGTAGATGCTATAATATCTGGAGGAATAGAAATTTGTGGCACTGTGGCTACACCTATATCTCGCCGACAAAAAGTAGTTAATACCGTTCTTGAAGAATACAAATTTGTTGCTCATCGTGATTTAGGTACTATGTCGTTGCAAGATGCAATAAGAATGTCGACGCACATTGCACTCGAATGTTGCAATATGATAAATGTTAAAATTATCGAATTTATCGATGATTGTGACAAAGTGGTACCAGAAGATTTAAATTCTCCAGTTATTAGTGAAATCTTAAATGATTTACCGCAGATTCGACACCACACTAAACTCGTGACGACCCATGAGAAATTCCCAAATATTTCTTTTTCCGGCAACGTTTCTACAACGGAAATTACCAAGTTGTCGAAGGACGAGAATTGTTTGATAGTCCTTGGTTTCGATATTTTGACAAAAAATAGCAAAAAATTATACAAACAGTTGCTGTCTCTGTTAATGCCACAGGGTTTTCTATTGACTTTGGAGGAATCCGATGCGGTCTACGATTATTCGTGCCTGAAAACGTATGAGTTGGATATCATACTGGAAAAACAAATAAATGACAAAAAGCTTTTGTTATTAAGAAAAACGCGAAATATTGCGAGAAACCAGCGAATTGTACATGTAAACAATTATGAGTTTACATGGGTAGATGAACTGAAATCAATCATGAGTGTGCAAAACGAAGTTGGTGTAGATACGGAGATAATTCTCGTCTCGGAAGAAGACTTTGAATGCGGGCTACTCGGTTTTATTAATTGTTTGCGAAAAGAAGCAGGAGGCAAAATAATTAGAAGCGTTTTTATTCAAGATAACAAAGCGCCTGGTTTTTCTTTGCAAGAACCGTTGTACATGAAACAGTTGCAATTGGACCTACCTATCAACGTTTTACGTTCCGGTAACGTTTGGGGGATCATACAGGCATTTTTCATTACCATCACTGGAACCAAAACTCGTAGACAGCGCTTACGTTAAACAGACGGTGCGTCAAAAATTCTATTGTAAATTTTATTATTAGATTGTAATTATTTATGTTTTTTTTGTAATAGGTGCCAGGAGATTTGAGTACTCTCTGCTGGGTACAGAAGAGAATGTCTTCCTACATTAAGCGTGAAGATTTCGTTAATGTAATTTATGCACCTCTCAACTTCAGAGATATTATGTGGCTACTGGTAGAATTACTGCCGAATCTATTGGATTATCGGAACACAGTTATTCAGATAGTCCTATTGGCTTGGAATTTGTTGGGTTTGATACGCGTGGACGCAGAATAAGGGGAATGTGCTTAAACGGGTAAAATGTCTCTATCAATAAATCACTCAATGAAGAAGACTATTTACGTTTATTAGCATTTTTAATTTAATATTTAAATATAAATCTCGATTTTATCTTGTAAATTAAATATAACGCCTTACCGTACTACATGCTGTAAAGATATGTAGAAATTATAAAAATAAGTATGAAGAAATAACATGAATAGTTGTTTTTTCAGACTCTTAAAAAATTGAACAAATTATTAGAAGAATAGAATCCGATAAATATCGGCACTTACAAAATTTCAGAAATTCTTAAACTTTAATATGAACTACAACAGACAAGACGTTCTATATGTAGTAAACATGATTACTACATAAATTTTACGAGACAGTACGCAGCACAATTATATACTTTTAAAAATTACTATGTTTAGAGGAAGACAAACATTTGCGTGCCCAACGAATACCTCAGTTGGAATGTACCCGACGAATGGACAATGAAGACTGCAGCAACGGTTCCGTGTGTGTATATCACGTGCTATGACGCCTTGTATATAAAGGGTAACAATGAAAAAAAGGAGACAAAATCTTGATCCATGTCGGTAGCTGGTGGCGTGTGGTCAAGCTGCGATCCATCTTGCCCTTCATGAAGGTTGTGAAGTGTTTACGACAGTTGGAACTGTCGAGAAACGACAATTTATGAAAGAGACGTTTCCCTCTATTCCCGAAGATCATATCGGAAACTCCGAGATACAAGCTTTGAACAAATGATTATACAGCGTACAGGAGGTCGTGGAGTGGATATCGGATTAAATTCCTTAGCCGAAGAGAAATTGCAAGCATCTGTTCGTTGTTTAGCAAATGGTGGTCGTTTTCTGGAAATTGGAAAATTTGACATGATTTCCAATAATTCCTTAGATATATCTATCTTTTCCAAAGGTATCAGTTTTTATGGTGTTTTATTAGATAAATTATTAATAAATTCATCGAGAAATTTAGAACGAAAGATAACGTTGTCGAAGAAAATGGCAGAAGGTTTAAAGAATGGCGCTATTAAACCACTGTGTAGAAAAGTCTTTAATAGGAATGAGATAGAGTCTGCCTTTAGATATATGGCCGCTGGGAAAACATATTGGCAAGGTAAGATTATTTAATTATATTCTATACAGAAATATGTAATTATAATGCAAAATATTCTATCTTGTTTAATTAGAGATATTTCTTTTCTTTAACTGTTGTAAAGATAGCAACAAATGTAAGCTTTGTTAAATTACGTTCTCAGTTAAAAACTTTTTTATTTATATATAAAAATAACCTTAATTATTTACTTTTTATAATTATTCAACAATATAAATGTAGCTTCCTTCGCTTTTATGTTAAATATTATTGTTGGATGAGGTATCAATTGAAATCGAACACCATGATGTCTTACTTCGTCTTTAATATAGAGCGCGGATAGTCAATCACATCAAACAAACATTTTATATGTATATAATACAATGGCTATAAGTAGAGTTGATATGATTTTTGCTTACAAGTGTGGTAGTAAATATAGAAGAATGCATAGTCTTTATTTACCTCGATAGGAAAATTGTGCACTAGTTTAGAGTTTATCTTTTTTACTCCACATTGGAAGAAAAAAGATAAACTCTGATGAACAAGTGCAGCCAGTTCAGCAATAGAAAACAGACCCAATGATTGCTGTATCTGATTGTTCGTAGATAATAATAAGAGTTCATCATGAGGAAGAGTCTTTGGATGCTCCACTACTCGCCTATCCGCGATATTATTGCCTGGACCATAAATCCTATGTTATTTTGGGTGGACTAGGCGGTTTTGGTTTAGAGCTAGCAGATTGGTTGACTCTTCGAGGTGCAAAAAATTTAATACTGACATCACGAACCGGGATTAGAACAGGTTATCAGCAATCAAGAGTAAAGCTATGGCGATCTTACGGTGTGGATGTACAGATCGTTACAGTCAATGATAATTTGAAACACGAAGACTGTGAATCTGTATTAAAATTTGCTGAAGAAAGAGCACCAGTGGATGCCATATTTAATCTTGCAGTTGTTTTAAAAGATTGTATATTTCAAAATCAATCACCGCAAACGTTCGAGGATTCATTCAAATCGAAAGCATGGATGACGAAAAAAATGGACGAATTGTCGAGAAAGATCTGCCCACATCTTCGACATTTTGTCGTTTTTTCCTCCGTCTCGTGTGGGAGAGGAAACGCAGGCCAGACAAATTATGGGATGGCTAATTCCGTAATGGAGAGAATTTGTGAGAAGAGGATGAAAGAAGGATTACATGGTTTAGCGATACAATGGGGTGCTGTTGGTGATGTCGGACTCGTGGCAGATATGCAAGAAGAAAATAATGAATTGGTTATTGGAGGTACATTGCAACAACGAATATCTTCCTGTTTGGATACATTAGAAGTATTTCTATTACAAGATCGACCTGTCGTAAGCAGTATGGTTGTTGCTGAAAAAGCAAAAATTGGCGGATCAATGAATATTTATGAAACAGTTGCTCATATGATGGGTAAGCAAGTTTTTATACACGCTAACAAGAAATATACTAAATATATATAATGCCATGAATTAGAGCAAAACCAAAATCTTATTCCAAGTATATTTATTGGAAAAGTAGGTAATATCTCAAAAATATATTTTTTGCACTAAATTAAATTTACAGGAATGCTTAAAATATTTGGAAAACTATCTCTCACAATTGCAGTAGGCTAACCCTTTAAGTATCTACGTGTTTCTCTCTCATTTAAATTATTATTGTATCACTTGGGTTCTCATAAAAATTTTAGATCGAAATTATATTAAAAGAAAAAGAGTTGTTTTTTCTGAAAATCTAGCCA
>JASTWK010001320.1:0-38891 GCA_030770225.1 Temnothorax unifasciatus
ACAATTCTAAAAATATTTGCGTGAACCTGCACATTTAAAATATCTTGTATAATCAATAGGTCAATTACTAAGATATGCACGTATGTAATTATTGTAATTACGAGAAAAACTCTGATCGTACTTATCAATGTATTATTTTTGCGCGATATGTTTAATGCTGATGTCCGTTAACCAAATTTGTGAAGAAATTTCAACCTCAGAATTCACCGTGAACTAATTGCTAATAACTTAAGCACGACCGGCATTCGTAGAAGTCATTAACACTGTGAGCGATCGCTCATGTTTCACTCCATGAAAAAGTCTGGTCCCGTTATTCACGGCGACGCGATCAAAATGAGTCGCGCGTTGGCAGTACCGGCGATTAATTTTTCAGTAGTAAATTTGTGTCGTTTTTAGACGCGATCGTCAGCGAAGCGGCAATTTTGACTTGCGCTATTTCTGAGCGTGAATATTGGTGAATCATAAAGGCCGAACATATTCATGTGACATGTACATTTATATATTCGGCATAAAACAAAAACTTTTTAGGTACGCAACAATTTAACGTAGAATTTCTTTGAACGCCTTTGCCTTCCTTCGAGGGGTTCACAACTAGAAAAAAATTTGTACACCGGATTTCAGAGGGAAAGGATTTCAGCGGGTTTCATCGAATTTCAGCAGATTTCAACGGATTTCAAGAAGTTCATCGGATTTCAAGTGGATTTCAGAAGAATTCAAGTGGATTTCAGAAGAATTCAAGTGGATTTCAAAAGAATTCAAGTAGATTTCAGTGGAATTCAAGAGAATTTCAGAGGATTTCAAGAGGATTTCAGAGGATTTCAAACGTTTTACATTAAGTTTTTCCTTATTTCAGATAAATCAGCGTTTTCATGCGTTTAATTGTATTTGCGTGTTAATTTTTTTTTAAATCCTTTTCTTTCTTGATGTATGAAAATTCAAACCTAATCTGCTGTTCCTGACTGGGTTAGATTCGAATTTCTGCGCCTTTCAAAATCTGTAGCCGCGCGAGTTGTAGAAGGCCAGACTAAATTGCATTTGCATCACAACTTGCTGTCCAATTTCTTGATTCTATGCTTTCCTATTTGATTCAGTGTACAAGGAAATCAAGTGATCTTATTAGAACTGAATGTAGAATTATTTTAAAGTAATTACATATTTTTTTAGCAAGATAAGCATGTGTATCTTATCACTATTTAATGAAATCGTTAACGTTGCTATTCTCAACACCATACTAGTTTGAGACTTTGAAAATCTTCTGGCGCAACATTTTTCATTCTAGAATTCTAGGGATTTTTAGACATTTAGTTTAAAGTAAAGGCTGGAGCTGTTCATTGAGTTTCTTGAGTTATTTGCTGCAGTTTTTTCTATTTTTTTTGTAGTAGAAAAACTACAACAGATAACTCAAGAAACTCAATAAACAGCTCTAGTTATTACTTTGTAATGCAAAAGAAAAGTAGGGCAATAAAGGTAACTTTTAAACAAGCTTTGAAAATTAAATTTTTATTTCTGAAGTAACTTACACATTAGGAAACTGACTACAAGTAGTAAAAATTATTAATTTACTACATAGACTTCTGAAACACGCTGCAATTAAACTCATGTCAACTAAAACAGCAGAACAAAACTAAACATAGAGACATTTTCAGTCTTTAAACATTATCTGAATAAAATATAGTATAAGTAGTTAACCTTTAGACCGCCGGAAAGACTAAATATAGTCTCTACGTGTGATCGGAACTTTGTATCGGTTATATGTAAGATATAAGCACAACAATTTGAGGACTTTCTAAGAGGATTAAAACTCATCAAATGCCGGCGGTCTAAAGGTTAAAATCAAATAGAACGCAATTTTTAAACATCTACTGAAAAACTTAAATACTAAACATCTTTGATACGTAACTTATACATTAGTGAACTGGCTACATATTGTAACAAGTGTTAATTTACATCGACTTCTGAAACACGCTGCAATTAAACTTATGTTTAACAAAAGCAGCAGAACAGCGAAACATAGAGATACTTTCAGTCTTTAAATATCTGAATAAAATATATCACAAGTAGTTAAAATCAAATAAAAACTTAGTCTTCAAATATCTATTGAAAACTTAAATACTGAAAATCTTTGATATGTAACACATGGTAAACTAGCTACTTCATGGTAATAAATGTCAATTTACTATAAAGACAAAATCACACTGCAATTAACTAACGTCAAACAAATGCAGCAGAACAACTAAGTAAAAACTTACTTACTAATTATCTCTGATAAATACTTTGAAATTGGTAACAAGAGTAGACTAGGAATCAATGACTAAGAATTAGAGGCAGCTACTAAAAGCTCATCGATCTTATTCATAATATCACCATTAAATCTCAAACTACCGTCTACAGAGCAAGGGCGAGGCAGAGAACAAATATAATTTGACAAATTAAAGAAGGAATGTTGTTTTCTGGACGGAATAAGAACACCACTTACAGATATTTCAAACCATGTACACAAACATCCTATACCCTTAGCATTATTTAAAGGATCCTTTGTTGGTGCAAAGGTAGCTGAGTAGTTTGTAGCTTTCCCTGTTCCTGTTAAGTAAGAAAAACTTAAGACCCGTCCAATTAAAAGTTCACAATTATTGTCGGGATCGTTAAAGGCACACCAATCACCCAGATGAACATTCTCACAGTGACATACGTTATTGATTGTTTCCACATGGCCTTCAGGATTAAAATTGTCCTCTTTTTGCTTCACCCTGTGGACACGATCAGAACTAAGCCTAGAGTGACCATTACTTAGGAGCCAACAAAGCGTTGTTTTGTGAAGAACAATCTCTTTTCCAGTATTGTCGACATAATTTACAAATGGACTTTGAAGATTTAACTGTGCTTCTTGTTTAGCAGAAATATCTGCCAGCAATATGTCTTCTTCAGTGTCTGCTTCTTCACTTGCTGGCACAGTAAGATCCAAAATAGGCTCGTCCTGAGTGACTTTAGGTTTTAAATGGTAGAGATGAAGAGGCACAGGAGGAGGAACTTTTTGACTTATTTTTGGTTTCATGCCTAGAGTTCTAGCTTCAGAAATAGCAAATGCTCTGGCCTCCTGAATTGACTTAATTATATCTTTATCACAAGGGAGTTCACATATTGGCAAAGTTGAGGGATTTGGTTTGTTTCTTGGAAAAACAACATCAGAGGACAGCTCTTGCATAAGGTGTAACTTAAGTTGGATTCTCCTGATTTTGTACAAGAGATCAAGCATATCAAAGTTAACAACTGTACTAAAAACAGTTGTAAAAGACCTCATAGCACGGAAGAATCCTTCACATGGTTGGGAACTGAAGATCCATGGTAGGAAAAGCTCTGGTCTCCCTTCTTTTCGCAGTCTTCGGATTACAGCTACAAGTGCATGTGCATTAAGTTCTATACATAGATAGGTATACGTAGTCAAGAAATTTTTACTTGTGCTGTAACCATTTTCTTGAAGCCATCGCTTCCAGATGCGGAGAAAAAATACACTTTTCCAAATGGCACTTATACGTTCAGAAGGAGTAAGGTTTTTTAGGAGATACGCATCAGAAATGTTTCTCATAACTTCTAGATACATCTTCGTAGCTGCAGCGCCAGGTATATTGGATAATAGATGTGACACTCTTACTGACATAATTTTCTCTGCAGCATTGAAATTCATCTTGTCATCAGCTTTCAAATAAGATTCAACCAAACCGTGCTCTAGCTTGGATTCCTCCTGCATGAGTATTCTCAAATGCGTTGGAGAAACAACATGGCTACCCATAGGCAAAACTATTGAAGGTTTTAGAAATCTTGTTTTCAGCTTAGTTATAATGTGCACGGTGTCTTGAATATAGGACGTCTTCTGGTCAATATCTTGAACAAACCAATCATACCACACAAGCGGATTGTCAACAGTCACTGGGAAGGCATTTGACCTCATTGCACTTAGCAGTCGTGTATCAGCGTCTGAGGAGAATCCAAGGATGTCAATTCCATGAACAGAGGCCTCTTCCTTCATCCACTTCCACCGTTTCAAAACCACATCTGAATTAAATCTGTTATTTGTTCCAAATACACACAAACAAAATGCAGGAGCTGTTGAAAAGAGAGGTTGGGCCATGATAACATAAGCGTAATTCGATTTGGAACATGAATTAAAATAATCTTGAATAACATTGCTGGATGTAGCTTTGTAGTGGAACGTAATTGGAAGTCCTGTAGAAGAGGTGGGAGGAACAAAACCAACAATCGTGTTGGATGACACATCATACCTAATCCTGCTTAGAATTCGAGTTCCATCTTCGCTGATCATTACTGCCGGTGGATAACCGCCATCTTCAAGATGCCTTTTCAGTTCCTTGAAACGAAATTCCCCTTCTATAACAGGCTGAGTGGCAGAATTAGTGACCTTGCTCAAAGTTGAAATTGACGGAAGTCCGAGGTTTTTCTGCAAAACTTCATACAGCCATCTACCACCTACAAGAAATACAAGACTAGCAAACTTGGGAACAATTTCTTCTTTGTACCTAAACCCATGGACACTTCTTCTTGCATTTTCTGCTGCTGTTCTAACGAGAGCACTAAGAATTTTTGATGGTATGCTAGATAGGTGGTCTGTTTGCTTTTGCTCTACCAACTGTTCTGATAAATTTAATAAAGTTTTCCGAAGTTCTGAATTTTCTGTCAACAGCTTCTCGTGGTTATTTAAGCAGGGAAAAAATGATGTGATGCAAGGATAATTCTGCGATACCCTCTGTAGAGACCGCTTATTTCTGGCAGCACGGGAATACTGTTCTAATCTCCACTTATTTGAACAAGGTTGGAGCTGAGATGACTTCACTGACTTTGCACGGAGGTGTCCTGCTCCTTGGATGCCCCCGGAGAAACAAAATTTTCATTTTCATCGTCAGAAAAGAGATTATAATTATGTTGCCTTCTTTTTTTGGGATTCACAACATCATCATCATCAAATTCACTATCTTGAGGAAATGTAGATGAAGACCCTGAATTTGAAACTAGGCTGTGAGACATTTCTGCGTTTGAAGTGCCTGCAACTGAGTCTCTTTCAAGCATACTCTTGATGGTAATCTGTGGAGCAGTTTTAACATTTTCGACCGAATGAAGGCGTGAGCAATGCCGACGATAATTAGACAAAAGCCACCGTCCCTGATTAAAATATACAGTTACATTTGAATGCTTTTTAGTTGCACAGTTTCCAACACTACATACAGGACAATTAATTGAAGCACTGGAAGGCCTTTCATTCTTATGTGCAATAGTGAAAACTGGTTTCTCTAAAATAGACCGATCACTCTCAACAAGATTCTTTAATTGATGGATTGATGACAAAATGGAAGCTGCTAACTTATCTCTTTCACATTGATGGGCTGTGGTTGCAGGGAATGCAGGCACAACAGACAATTGACGTGATGACTGTGATTTAAATCCCTTATTCTTACTTCTTAATAACATTTCCTGCTGATTGATTCTTTTCTTGCAGAAATCACTTACTCGCTGAAGCATAATTTTATGACCACTTGCTATTGTAAACAATTTTGGGCATTTAGCAAACATACCAAGGTAGCTTTCTTTACTTTCAGGAGGACAAACTGAATTGGCATATTCTGACATAACATTGCGTGCAAAAGTTTCAAGTTCCGGCAAATGTTCAGAAGCTTCAAAGCCTTTCATAGAATGATCATTGTTAAACCCTGTCATATTTAATAGATTCTTCAAGTACATAGGTAATATTACACCTATTTCCTCTTCTATGACTTCCCAAAAGTCCTTGCCAGTCTTCTCCACGTCTTCTACTTCCCCCTGATCATTTCTTTGCTCGATCAGTTTCTCTTGCTGGTTTTCACTTTCATCCTGAATCCTATGTTGTTCCAAGCTCTTCTCTACAGTTATATTTTCAGCCATCTTGTGCTTTTTGTTTATTGTAAAAAGCTGTAAATAAGAAAAAGAAAACAAAATTAAAATTCAAACAATTTTTTCCATTTCCTTACGTTTGGAGGTAGAGTCTTAAATAGAGTCTGAACAACTCTGATGGCATTTTCGGAGCAGTTTTCTATTGTATAATTGGAATAACGATGTAAATAAAACCAAAGCTTTTTTTTAGCCAATGTGAATATTAATTGAACATGTTTTAATTATCTGGGCAAATAATAAACAAATTATAACTAATATCTAATTAAAATAGGACAAAACAGGCAAGCTGAAATGCGGTAGTACATAACTTAACGAAATATGGAAAACAAAGTGTAACTAACCTCTTTGTTAATCAAGTGCTGACTTGATTGATGTATACTTTTTCTACAGTTATCAGCGCAATCTCTCTCGTCACATTGATTTCAATTGGAGGTACAAAATACAGCGAACTTCAGTATCCAAATCTGTTCAAATCTTATCTTTGGGCGTCTTTTGTGACCGACCGTCTCGCCTCAGTCCAACTCAGAGCACAGAAATACTGAGAAACCTAAAATACAAATATAAAAAAGTTAAAATAACCAAACTTTTGATACGATAGTGGTATTCTACTATTCTGTATCACTGCGTCCATTGTTCTAAAAATTACTCACCATGAACGATTTAAGTCAAACTACCTCACACAACTCACAACTGCTCACAACGCCCCACACTCGCTACACTGCTGAAAGCCGGGTGCCGCTCGCGCTGAACGTAGTGAGCGTTCGCTTCTGTGTCAGCAAAGCGCGTTGGCGGCACAACAGTCTTGCAGCGTCTTGCAGGGCGCGCAAAACAAACGTTTTACCCACCGAGTCCAAAATGATTTCGCATGATAACGAAAAAAATTTGTGAAGGATTTCATAGAACTTTACTCGGATTTCAGTCGGATTTCAGTGATTTCAATCAAATTTCAGAAGATTTCAGTCGGATTTCAGAGGATTTCAACCAGATGTCAAAGATTTCAGTCGAATTTCAAGGATTTCAGCAAAATTTCAAGAATTTCGTGGATTTCAGTCGGATTTCAGCCGGAATTCATAGTGGTCTGTACACCGGATTTCAATAGTTGTGAACCCCTCGCCTTCCTTCGTTTCTTATATTTAAGAAACGAAGGAAGGCAAAGGCGTTCAAAGAAATTCTACGTTAAATTGTAATATCCAAGATATTATAAAACTTTTATTTAAAGATGTTTAAAATTTAAAATTATTGTTCGTAAATATATCACGCAAATTGAAATTAACATATAAAATATACAAAATATATAAAATAAATAAAAAGTACCGATTTTTTATATTGAGCGCCAACATTTATCGCTGTCGAGACGGACGTCATTTTTCAGCTTTATAGAATTATACATAATAGTATATAACGATTATATCCTGCTTTGAGAAGCATCCGCGGCAATTATACTATTGTACAAATGAACGCGTGAGTGCACTATTAGCACCTATTACATAATCATTACAACAATGCCACGGTAGTTCGATGACGCAGTCGATTCCGCGGGACTCAACTTGCTAAGTGACGACGCGTATTCAAAAACTCAGATTTATTAGTGCATACCGCGCGATAATTTATTGTTCTTCCCTTCGAAATTGCGCAACGGCCGGGCAAGCAACCGAGCCTCGTGAAAACGTCTCTGCCGGACGTGCGTACTTTAATTAAACGCCGCTTCCGGTCTGTCATTAACTCGCTCGCTTACCGGCCGACGACGATTAGAGCGCGACGTTCGCGCGAGAACACGCAATGTTGCCAGATTCGATTTTTTTTAAATAAAAATATTTTGAGTAGATATTATTATTTAAGGAAACTTGGAGAGTTATCTGCGCATGCAAAACTTTTGGGTAGCAAATATAGTGGTCTGCTTTTACCGATCACGGTCCCTTTACGTTTTCAACAGTTCCAACGAGATAACTTTTTTTTACAATTCGTTAAATTTTCATAAATCTTGTATTTCGTGAAAAATAACATAATATGCTTAATGTGAAAAGTGTCAGAAGAATAAGTGCAACGTAATTTTTCATTTGCCATTGTACAACGCGGTACTTTATGCGTTGTTTATTTCTACATTATGCACAAATTATTCTAGACGGTCAGTAGTTAATGCACTATGGACGTTTCTGGCAGCCACTGAGTGACACTAATGCCAACACCGCGTTGGCACGGAATGCAATTCGCGCTGTTCATTCAGAGCGAGAATGATAAGCAGAATCAGCGACAGTAGAAAAAGAGCGTCTCTACATTGCCTGAGTAACGTTATTGTTTACACGATTTTGTCAGAAAAAATTGCATTTTTTTTAGCGGAAAGGATAAAGGACAGAGATACGTTTTACGATAACACTTTTATTTAGCCTGCAGAAGAAGTTCCTTTTTACTGCCTGAAAATATGAAACATTGCATCTTTTCTGTATTTAACGATTTATTTTCGTTTCAATCGTATAGTCACCCAGTTTATGAGTGCTGCACCCATCATTTTGCGAGTCATTAATAACCGTTGATGTAAATGCCAATTTCAGCAGCGTTTACCGTCGACGAAACTCCGCTGCGTCTTAAATTGTTTATTCCTCCGTTTCGAGGGAGGAATGGTGCATTGCGCGAATTGTCCTAATTATAGTGTTGCGATCAATAAAAAGTATCGGGCACTTTTTCGAGCAAAATATGTTTTCGGTCATTCTCGTGGTTAGTTTTTACTGGTTCCTTAGATTAGTCGGTTAAATGTGGAGTGACCTCAATGTATAATACATATTCAGCGCTATCTTGATCATTTTATGTCTTCATTATTTTCATTCAATTAAGATGTATCTCGAAAAAATGACTAGAATTAGATTTAGAACTAAAATTGAACTTCGAGGTTTGTGTGATTCGTTTTTCTCTTCATCTATATTTCTAAAAGTAGAAAAGTCACGTACATAGGTATATCTTCGTATTGTATTGTACTCTGTGTATTTAATTTGTGTATTAATTATTCAGATTATTAAACGCTCCGTAAAAGTCGGCGACTTATAGATACATTGTATTTGTCTTGCCATTGCTCACCTCAGAAGGAGAGTATCGCGAAAATATCAAAATCCCAAGAGGAAAGGGCGACATGCTAGAGACACGAATCCAACTTGATCCAAGTTGCGACAGTCTTTAAATGCCCGCTACACCTCTCTCGCGGTCGGAGTTTCTCGTTACTTCCTCGAAGCACGCACTACCTTTTTATTTTCCTCCTCCACCCTCTGATTCTCACCGACGAGTTCACCGTGTCACTGCGGTCCTTGACGTATCATCGTCTCGATTAATCGCGGACAACGCGTATTTGGCGATGCGATTCCCGCGGTTTTTCCCCCGTTAGAGAAGTTGCTAACGTTCTCAAGATTCGCGATCTCGGTTGTCATGCGGACTGGAACTCGTGTCAACATCTCGCGACACTTGCGAGATCCTTGCAAAATGTTCGTTCCGGGCGCGCTCGGACAATAATCACCCCGGTAAATCGTTTCTACGCGCTCACCGCGCGTTGATAATCCAAGTTAACGATATAATCATTCGTCGCATTTTGAGTTTCACCGTGCAACCTTTACGCGAGGCGCGCACGTTCTTAGTCAGCCCAATTTCGCGAAATCCGCGGTAAGTTTCTTGCGCGCGTTTATTTCAGCACCGCGCGATTATATCGTCTCTCGACAAGTATCGGCGATCACGAAATGGAAGTTAACCCGAGGCAAATGGCTCATTCACGAATACAGCGCGCGTACCGTATCGACCCGAGTCTCGTCCCTCGATCCTCGATTACTCTCGCCGAATTGATCTTCCATCTTCGCCGGAAACTCGTAGTGCGAGTTCGCTTCCGGTTGAATCGAAGAGCGATGCCGTACGCGCTTCTTCGAGCTTTGCTCGAAATGTCAAACTCGACAAGGGGAACGGCGTGCGCAGCGTTGCCCTAGGTCGCGATCGATCACTCACGTGGCGAGCGCGGCAACGTCAACGTGTCGGTCTCCTTGGACCGTGTCAGAAATTAAATAAATCGATGCCGAAGTCGGAGTGTCAATCAGCGTTACATTTGCGTTCCTCGTTCTAACTTGAAACTTTCGGGAAAACGCCGACTGATAAATCGATCGTTTGCTGTTAACTATCTCTGTACACAAATAATATATAAATATACTAAGTTTTAGTACTGCAAAGCAGAAAAGAATACGAGAACAGTCTGATTCGGTCTCTCGAAACGTGCAAATGCTCGAAACGACTTTTCATAATCCTCAGGATTAGTTGGCGTATCAAAGTCTTTAAAGACACAACTCCGCCTTTCTATCACGAACGTGACTCGGCAAGTAATCGAAGTCACGTGAGTTTGACGATATGTTCATAAGTTCCTCTCTTGATCACACAATTTCTGTTAATTCCGTTTTAATGAAAACGTTGCGAGATCTTCGTTAATACGATTTCTCTCTTCTACAACGAACATCGTCGGAAGTAGAAGACCCACACTGTTCCGAAATAGCGTAACCTAACCTTCCGTCCGAATTGTTAAACGCGTTATTCCTCATCTGAAAATCTCTTCGAGCGATCTCATCGCGTTCTCCAAGTTCGCGCGCGTTTGGTACCGCACACCAGGACACTTTCGGATCACGGTTGCTTCCCGCGACCCGTGACGTCCCTCTTCGATCACTGAAACATCAACTGCCAAGGTCGATCTTCAGTCTTTTTGTCCCAAAGTGGAAGGAATTCTCGCGAGTCCTTCAAAAGATCGGGATTTCGCGCGCGCTATTCTGTCTCGCGATGCTGCACTCGACTCACGTGGCGACCCGGTCTGAACCCTGTCGGCGGTGACCACTTCCTCGGATAGTCGACCAATCGGCTGCGCGCCAGGACGCCTCGAGCTACGATCGTGGGTCCTCGTCCGCGGTCGGTCGCTCTCGGTAGCCGTTCGTCTCCGTCGCACTCACGCGCTTATCACGCGTGTGTACGTGCGTGCGTGTGCCGCGTGGTCGGCGGCAGCGGCAGCGGCCGCGGCGGCGGTGGCTGAGCACCACAACGTCCGTAACCACTTTCTGAACTGGTCTCGGGCAGCCGCGGGGACAGATCGCGGTGACGACGCCTACGACGACCAGGACGACGTGGACGTCCAGGACTGACCGTAGTCCTGGTACCGCTTCCTCCGATCTCCGCACGCATGAAAGCACGCGCTGTCTCGCATCGAGCGTGCGCCTCGTCCAGCGTCCGACACGATACTACCTCTCTCCCCTTCCTCTCTGTCTTTCTCGCTCTCCCTACGCCCCCTCCACCGTCGCCACCATTCGCTCCGTCTCCCTCTGGTTGCGATCACCCGCGCGGGTAGGGAGGATATGGGGAGAGAACTACTCTCTGGTAGCCGCTCATTAAACGCTGCAGTGACGTCAGGAGCAATGATACTATCGAAATCCGCGGGAGAGAGAAAGAGAAACGGCGTCTGTTCGCGCCTCTCGCTGCGTAATTGATCCCCAGCATGCGCGATCATGATTGATGAATAGATAGCTGAAGCTTAGGTTTGAAAATTTAACGAATCCGCGCCAGGAAAATATGAAGGTGGACGGTAGAAACCTTTTCGTACGCAATAAAACGGACTCACCGCGATGGTTCCAAGGCACGTTTCCTCCCTGCTCTGTCAATTATTAAATATAGTGATAGAAATTACTAAAGTGACACTTTATGCGACAATGCAAAAATTAACACAAGTTATCTTTGCTCAAATTACATGCACGTCTCGATTTTCTTCTTCGATGATTATTATTTTTGGCACGTCATCTGTCTTGGGTAAAATTACATCGAATTAAAGCACCTCGTGATATAGCACCGTTCTAACATAGTATTTCCAACAGAACTACGAAGAAATGCTGGTTTGCAATTAGTAGAGGAATCTCGGTGTTATTCGAGTGTTGCTCATATAGATATATTTTTCTCTTTTCCTCCTGTCATTGAACATCTCAGTGTTTTTCTTTCGCACTTACGGTAATTATTAGCGTACAGTCTTTGTCAAAAAGTTATCTCTAGATAATCGTGTCAGCAATCGTATGCACTTATAAAACAAACGTTTCGATGACGTCAAGAATCCCGTTCCGTATGACATAATTCACACAGGCAAACAATCTAATTGACATAGTTACACAGTAGAACTTTGTAACAGTCGCTATTGATCATCCGTGAACCAGCAAAGTGGAAGGAAAGGTCATTGATTGCTTATGCGTCTTGAGATTAAGCGTAAAAGTCTGTAAAAGAACAAAGTAGTTCGCACAATTTCTAGAATCTTTCGTAAGAACTTTATCGCGCTGTGAAACATTAATCGAATTTTCGAAGCAAGAAAAGAGTCCCAGAAATATTTGAAATCTAAGAGTAGCCAGTAAACATCCCTTGATGGAGTTATTCCGGTCAGTACGTTTTGTTAAGTTTTCCGCGATCTTCTTCCGTATCTCTTCTAATGCGTTAAATGCGTTAAATTCTCAAAAGAACCTAAACTTGAAATATTTATTCATTAATCACACGATCGTGTACGCTGGGATTGATTATGTATAGCATCAAAAAGACCTTATCATCCTAACATTCTCTAGATAACTGTAAATGCCTTTTAAGAATCTTACAATCGAAAGAAATTGCGTAAAGAAATGAGAAATGCGTGCATAATTCCGACGCTGCTAACGCGTAAGAGGCTCGGTACACGTCGCTTATGGAATCGCACGGGCGACATTAGCGATAGGAAGTGCAATTTTAATTCGCGGAAGAACGTCAGGGGAGCGACCGATCGCGGCGCGAGTCGAGGAACGAGCCGAGAAGAGGATGTCGTCGTCGTGGGTGGTCCGTCTAAAACGTCCGTAGCTACTTGGAAATGGATTTTGCCGCGCTCGCGACGTCCACCGCTATTTAAAGATGAGGTGTACAAGCTGCGACTGTATTCTTTTCCTTCCCGCCGTCGAACCGCGTGCTTGTCCGTCTCCCTTCAGCACGTGACTTCGACCAGTGGAAAACGCCGTGAGTGCAAAGACACCTTTCACGCGATACCATCGTCGGCGGTAATCACCGGGGCGAAAGGTCCCGGCACTTAAGACTCGGGGTTTCGTCTTCAGGTTTTGTAATGAGAGGCGCGGCGGCGTCGTGTATTTATTTTCAATAAACGCACTGACGTCCGGCGCGGATCGAAACGAGTTAGACCTCGGAGCGCGTGAATGTAGATGTTAACGACGAGAGTCTCTCTCTCCTCTCTCTCTCTCTTTCTCTCTCGGTCACGATTAGGAATAATATTATTATTGTCAAACATATAGCCGCGGAGAAGAATCGGCGAGTGGAAACGTGACTTTGCCAGCCGGACACGACACTTTCTTTATCCACTCAAATTTGTGAACTTCGCCACGCGGATACCACATGACACACGCTCGTTGAACTTATCTTACTATCCGTTTGTAAGCGCAAAGTGCACTCACAGCCTGAAACCTCGGCTTTTGTAGATGACTTTCTTTATGGATCAAATTCGATTATCTGTGTTGATGCGATCCGCGTGCTTTATGCAACAGGATCGATTGTACCAAGAAGGATATCTTTTATGCAAGAGATTATTTTTATAGCGAGAGATGACATATGCTGTGACAGCGGTAACATTTATTCGCGTTGTATTTTTCAGTTGGAAGCATCGTGCACGCATGTTAATATTTAAATATGCGAAGTGTTTACGTGAAGCTATCCATTTAAATTATAGAGATATTTATTCCAGAAAAGCAATAATTTAATATTTTTAAAAGATAAGTTATTCTTGGCTTCGATCGTCGTCAAGAATCTTTTCAGACTGAAATAATCGATATGTTCAACGAATTTAACGAGTCAAATTTGGCAGCCAAACTAACATAAAACCGACATTTATAGGAGCTTACGTTAACGTGACGTAAGCATACTCGACGTCCAGGCGAGCTGACACCGCATTAAATATAATAATAATACGTAACGGATATCATAAGCGTGGTTTTCGTAGCGTTATGTTGGATGCAGGTACAACGCGCTTTCACCGGAAAGTATTATCAATGAGTTCACGTCTAAAGGCGGAACGTGTGCGCGGCTCGAAATATCCGGTGCCCGCGGCGCTAAAGCTCGCAGTCCACGCGAGTCGACGCGATAATTATTGCGGATTACCCGCCTACCTGCCGCAATCTGTACTTAATTGGCGGATAATCGTTTAAATAAGTGAGGTATTCTCAGCGGGACAAGTGGCCGGTAAGTTCAGGATTAAAGTGGATCGACCGAGATACGGACGAGATACGGGATTAGAAAAGCGCTGTTCGCGATTCATGGTGAACCATATGCTACGACAGGAAATTATCTACCGGCTTCTCCACACGCGGGCAGTTGCCATCCGAAAATAGCTGACGTTTTCTTCCAAGACGCACTGAATTTCAGAAACAATCGCAAAACCGCAGCGAAACGTGATTTCAAATTGTCTCTTAATACTGGCGAGAGGTACAATATTAAAGAATTTATAAAAGAATGAACAGTAATAAGATCGCACGTGCAGTTTGATGTATGAATGTAAGAAATAAGGTATATGACGGGCTTATAACGGAAACAAGTAATAACAAAATATTAAAATATTAAACATTATAGATTAAAAAGAAATAATTAGTTTCTAGAAGTGAAATATCGATACTGCCTTTCTAAAACACACTTTTACGAAAAAAACGTAGATTCGATAAAAGTAGAACTTTAATAAGTTGCAACACGATGAATACAGCGCGCGATGCTTCAATCATAAAAGATCTCGCGAGAAATCGTTCCGCGTACTGACGCTTCCAAACATAGCAGGACTACAGCTAAACCGGAGGTGAGCTCCGACACTGGCAAATGCTCGAAAGTTTAACAATCGCTTCTTGTCAATTAGCATCACACGGCGCGGCGTGATTTATCGCAGAACCGGTTGGGCTATTGGGCGCCTTACGTGTCTTACGCGGTTATTTCAAACGTACGGCGCCGGGCACCTACATTACAAAAGCGGCCGATTAATTAAAGTCGAAACATCCGCGCCTCGAAATAGAGAGCCCCGAACACCCGCGTCCTAAATACGCGCGCGCGCACACGTTCCGGTATCGCCGCAGTAATTATTTTGGATAAATTGTGCACCACCTACGCCAGCAGGCGCAACGATCCGCGCAACTCACGCCGCAGTCGAAGCGCGGAACATTTGTGACCCGAAATAGCACACGCCCGCACACGTATCGCCCCGGTACACGCTACACTTCTCATTGTTTTTCTTAGACTGCAAGGTCGCTACGACGTGCAGGACACGTTGCCACTAACGAAGAAATTCTTTCGTAAAGACACTTCAACGAATCTGAGACAACAATTATCCAAATTACAATTAATATTTCGTTAATTTCCTAAGATTTCAAAGTATCGCAAAATGTTACAAAGCGACAGACACACAACCTTACTGATTGTGAGAATACCTGGAATATCTCGAATCTAAAAGTATTGGAAGCTGACTCTTCGGGCTTCGATATTCCACAAGCTCACTTCTCTCTTTTCCCCCCACCTAATGTCATTAGCACATTCGAGTTCCCGCTAGAGACGTCTTGCCGTCTCCAAGATAGCTCCAAGATGCGAAGGGAAAACGGTAAAATGTGTTTACTCAAGTGTTCATTAGTACTCGCGGCATAGGCGACTATTTGGCGGGTTCAACTATAATTAGTTAACGACATCCACGGGCGATCTTGAGACGAACCCCACTTTAGCCGACGTCAATTCGGGTCGCGCTCATATCACGGCGGAAATAATTATCATATAGAATCGCGAGCGCAAGATATTTCCCGAGACGGATGGATCGGAAGGTTTAAAAAGGACGATTAATGATGATCATTAGTCGGCGGAAGAGTAGGGCGAAAGGGTAAAAAGAAACGATAGGGGGAGAGGGCGAAAAGGCTGTAGGGGTTGAAGCTGTTTCGCCGGCGAGTAATTTGATCGAACGGGTCGAATTAGCGACAGAGCGAATCTCGTCTAAGGAGCGCACGTAAGAGAAGAGAGAAGATGATTCTCCCTCCACTTCCTCCCTGTCTCTCTCTTTCTCTCTCTCCACCCATACGCTATAAACGTACCGCTCAGAATTAGCGTAGCCGGCACATGCTAAACATTCAATAAAGCGCTCGAAAGCCGTCCGGGATAATCGTAATCATAAATAATCGGGGCCTAAATATACGTCGGAGCTCGCGGTAATGCGCTTGCGAAGCCTATTTCTCTCTTTCTTTCTCCTTCCTCCTCGAGCACCAACTGCCGTCCGCGAACCGTTAACGCGTATGGAAATCGGCTGCTACCGAGTGATCGCCCGTTTCCTCTCCTTTTTCGTTCCTTTTTTCCCCTCATCCTTTCCTGCGTTTCTGTTTCCGCGCGCTTTTCCCCGACGTTGCGTCGCTCCCGCGCCGCGCCTCTCGTAGAAAAAAAAAGAAGATAATGGTCCGCCGTGTGCGTTTTGCGTAATGAATCGGCCGTCATTAGCATATAGATGCCACGGTTAGGCCGGATAACCGGATGACGAAGCGACGACCGGGATGGAATTGTATCGGGTTACAAACGCGCATTACGAATTACCGTCGCCGCGATCGACTCGAAATTAAGCTACGAGACGGAAGGCAGATGTCGGGACACCTGACTCTTTTTAAATCACATCTTCAAATACGGCGCAATCTCTGTAATCTGAATTAATTAACGCGATAGTAAATTCAATCAGATTATCTTTCAAAAAAAATTTTTTTTCAATCAATCGGGAAAGACGACAAATGTATTTCTCGGTATTTCTATTATATATGTATGCATTTTTAAATAATAAATTGATATTTGATATAAGAGAACTTTTAATTACAATTATAGATTCTTTAAGCTGAAAAACAGCTTGCTCGAGTTATCTTGAATCAGTATTAGTCAAGGTTCCGCTTTTGGTTTATTTTAGTAAGAATTTTATTAAGTGTAGTCGTTAATGAGATCAGAAAATAATTGATTTGTCGATTGAGCAGCACACGTATACAATATCGCGCAAAAGATCTTAGAATGTACCGCGAATGTCTTTTAACATCGTATTACTTTCTGCATACGCGGCCAGGGACGTCAATTTGAACATTAATTATCGAAGATGATAATAGTAAGCTCTGCCTCTATTATTTTCTTTTCCTGCAATGATCTTAGGTGTGTGATCACTGAATTTATCGTAAGAAAAGCTACAAATGTAAGTGTTTAAAAAATTAGTTCCAAATAAAAATAATAAAATTGGATTTTTATTTCATGTTGATGCTCCCACCCAAAATCAAAAATTTTTTATCAAAATGTACCTCCTCTCGAAACCATACAATTTAAAAAAAAAAACCGGATCTCAATATCTCATTTAGTTCTCGAGATATTCAAGTGCATTAAAACTCGGACTTTGTATATGATCCACCTGTTATTACGCGTAAAACTTGGTGTGACACACAACAATGTCTTCACAGAGTTAGAGTAATACTAAAGAAAAAGTATTTTCGGAAAAGACCAGAAAATGGTCATGATCTGTTGTGACTGCCTGTCAGTATTCAAAATAAGTAGGTATGTTTCTTGAATTACTAACAATAGAGAAGTAAGTTTTCGGAAAAGAAAGGAAATGGTCATAATCTGTTGTGATTGCCCTGTCAGTATTCAAAATAAGTAGGTATAAATGGAGAAGACAATTATTCACAACCTACCGCAACAAAACCCTCTTTAAAGAATAACAGGACCGACGTTGCGTACGTGAGTAACGACAGCACTTGTCGCATTGACGCTCCGAGATGTATAATTGAGTTGTTGAAATGTGTACGATTGAGCATAAGCGTGTTACATTACGCGTGAAACTTAGTATAGTATACAATGTCTCCAGACTTACCGTAACCCTAGAGAGAAAGTCAATTTTCGGGAAAGATCATGGTCCGTCGTAATTGCCTGTCAGCATTCAAAATAAATAGGTATAAATAAAGAAGACAAATGCAACAGCCTACCGCAACGAATTCAATACAAAACCCACTTTGACTCTTCTGTCAATTTTTCACATTTCCATCAATGTATGAGTATCCGGGTATCATGCACTGCGTGCTTTCGACATTGCACTGTGGTAACTTCTTTACAACAGTTGCTGGGCATCGATTTTAGAGATTTTCCGACTTGGAAAGGGTCTTTATGTTTTATTTTGGGCGGAGAAAAGAACTATTTTCGACAGGTATGGCCTACGCGCGCTCTCATTGCAGTGTTTGAGTGAACAGCGAATGTAAACAAACATATTTTATGCAATTAAGAGTATTTAATTTTTCATTAATTAATTTTTTATTGTTAAGTTTTAACACACAGATGGAGGAATTATCGAGAAGCTGTTATAATTACTTAACTATTTATATTTGGTCACAATAATAAAAAAAAATTAAAATTATAGGTACCCGTTCATTGACAGAAGGGTTAAAGACTGACAGGAACGACGTTGCGCGCGTGGTTAACGACAGCTCTTGTAGAATCGAGACGCTCCAAGTTGTTGAGAACAAAATGTACGATTAAGTAAGCGTGTCCACGATCATCATTAGTGCGCAATAATGATTAATGGTTAGGTTTAGCGTGTACTACTCGGTACGACGCAACGTCGGGGCTCCTCGTGCACAAACGGACATATGGTCGGCTGGCTCGACCGATTAGACACATTTGCATCACAATACCGAAGTCTACCCACCGCGCAGGCCACGGTCCGCTCGATTCTGTTCTCTCTTTCTCTCTGTCGCTCGATCTGCACGTTTCTCCTCGCTTTATTACACGTGTGTACAGGGCGTAGTCTATGCCGATATAATGGCACTTAGTCGATAGAGAAAAAGAGATGAAGAGAACGAGATAGAAAAGCGGGAGCGCGAGGAAAAATGTTGCAGCTTTCGAAAGGCATTTGTGAAGTTGGCATTCTGCGAATTTTCAAAAAATACTAGGAATTCTAATGAGACTTTTCGTGGTTTTACAGTTGCTGATAAAAATTAAAGAGTTCCTCATGTTAAAAAAATAAAATTATAAAAATGTTGTGCTTCGACTGGATGAACGGTTGAAACTCTTTTTAAAATTTATTCTAAAGCTTAGAACTCTTATAGAATCGTCGAAAACCTTTTGACCTGCAGAAAATAATTTTCACTTCTAAATATCGTGTTCGGCGCAGATCAAAGATTGAATAGCATCCTTTGTTTACCTTTTAAAAGCGAAAAGGACTCGGAAATCCTCGAATAGTTTTCGTCATGCTTAAATAGTATCGTAGAGCAGGAGCAGGTAGCAAGTATATATAAGTGTCGGTAGCAGGTGTGCGTAAAAATAACATTTAAGACATCCGACAGTTAAAAATATCCGAAATAAAACTGCCGGCAACTATAAATGACTGAACGCAGATTATACATGCAACAAGTTAAGTAATAAGAAATATCTCTCGTGGAATTACGTACTCTATTACGTACATATGTTATTTCCATCTATTATTAATTAGTAATTGACCACGGTATTTATCATCGTTGCTTAAATCTCGTTTCAAAAGAGAGACGCAAGATTTATTCGGGATGAAATCTTGCATGTTGAAACGCAGATAAAGTCGCATTTTTATTACATTCTTATTAATTTCTTGAGTTTGTAATATTATTATTAACCGAGTTTCATTATTAATTGAATTTAGCACATTTTAAGGTAATAGATCTATAAATGTTTATGTCTATTCCTTTAGTCTTACTGTTAATTATCTTGGTACATACTACCTATGTTAATTACTTGATACATAATGTCTATGCATTTTCATAAATATCTTGTATCCATCATATTGTCCAAGGTTGAAATAAAAGAAAATATGTAATCGATACGCGATATGCAATAGCAGAGTTGTAAGCTACATTGCAAACAACGTGTTGATATAAAAATACAAATATACCCCAATTGCAGGTGCGTCCAAAATATATGTTATTTATGCAAATAAGTGTTGGGCACACATATTAAATAATTATAAGTAAATATTCTTGAAAGTAACAAATATAAAATAATAAATAATTAAAATTCCAATTACCTTGTGGTTGATCCGATGCTCGATGCTCCTCAGACCTCTTCCTCTCCTTAAATCTCGTCATTGCACTCGTATAACACTCACTTCGCGAAAATATGGTTAATTACTATCGCGCGGCACTTTATATAGCACTCCCAATGTTAATTGTACACACTCTTCTATATAAAAAAAAAGGAGTAATGCGAGGAACGATTGCAGAAAGCTAGAATACGATATTTTTTCGCGTTATAACCTCCTAAAAATTTCGAACTAATACCGTGCGAAGCAACAAATCGAGTTGACTAATTACGTCGCGATAATCTGTTCGAATTACTATCTTCTACTTTAAATGAATAAATCGCGCATGTAATAAGTAGTCGCTCCGATACAAAGTTTACAAACCGTCGATCGCGATAGTCGATAGTTTGCGACGGTAATTGATCACCGTAGTTGATTATCGATAACTGTAGGAAATAATTTTACCTTCGCACGCTCGAGCCTGGCTCAGCTCTAGCGAATTGCGTCTCGAAAGATTACGTGGCGTACATAACCTAGCATACGACGACGTTTGTCAGCTCGAGTCTCGCGTTCGAATGTAAATAATAAGATGATCGCACGTACGCTTTCTACATCGCGAATCGAACGCCAAATTCCAATATGGCATCTCGCCCCGAAAATGCTTATTAATAAAATAAATGTGTACTACTTAGTCAGGAAGTAGGATAAATATTCTAGCTTTCTCGTACCTCAAAGTATTACACGTAAATAATCCCATCCGAAAATATAATAGACGAAATATGTTTGATTCGATGAAAAATGTAAAACGCGACGCGAGATAAATCTAAGTAGCACTGAATGAACGATCGTCCGGATCGTCGCCCGCTCCCCCGCCCGCGCCTCCTCCCGCGCCCCCGCCACCGCCCGCGCCAGCAATATCGAAACACACACATACACACGATGTAATGTCTCTTCTTTAACGATTCTTACTTCAAGTATGGAAGCGTCTGTTACCGCGATTCACTTACGAATTGTTAATTGCGGGAGTTCACTAATTACACTGATCACAGCAGTACGTACGTTCTTCCTCACAACACTTGCCTAATCACTTTCCGCCATCTTTAGTTATGCAGTTATGCATGAAGTTGCCGTTTCTATCGGTTCTATCTACGATTTTGGCTTCGTGATTGGCCAAAATCAAACCCAGTGAGCGCGCTATTTACTGGAAAAGAAGGAGATGCGTGAAAAAAGAGTTTTTCACAGACAATACACTGGCATCTACCTAGATAGCCTATTTATGTATGCAATCTCGAAATTCATAAGAAAACAATTTTCGCTCGTTTCGATTTAACAGAAAAAAATTATTTTTAATGGGGGAAGTTGAGTAATGAGCCAGTGAGACCTTTCACATGTTAATCGCAAAAAAGCGATTCTGATAAACAAATAGGGGAACGAGAGGTAGCCCCGGATATTATTAAAATTCAAATTTACCGCATATCTATAGCAATTGTTTAAACATTCTGCATATGTCGAGATACGCATATTAAAATGTTTAAACAATGGCCATAGCCATAGATACGTGGTATACTTGAATTTCAATAATGTCCGGGGCTACCCACTGTCCGGGGCTATCCCCCGTTCCCCTACAGGAGCGCTAATTATGCGCTCTCGTAGATCTAATTTCGATTGTTATGCCGTATCCTCTAAAGTCTAAAAAACTTCCCTCTTTATACAACAATAATATTCTGTTATAATTCATTAAAAATTTAAAAATTAGATTACTTAACTATTATGCGTTATTATCTTAAGATAATTTCGGTTTTTCTACTACATCCCTTAAAGAACTTTCTTTTTACGATGGATAAAGATATCCACGCCTAATTAATCTCAAATTGTAAAATTTGATATAATTAGCATCAAGAATTTCTTACAGAAATCAATAATCTCGGAAATCACAATTTTTTTTTTAAATCTAATTAACATAAATATAAATAAAATTTATTATATCATAACATTAGCATCCGATAATTTCCACATAATATAAGTCCATCTCTTATACTTTTAAGAAAAATTCGATTTCAGATATAAACTTATCAAGAAGTTTTGACGCGTATGAAAATAAACCTATTCTACCAATAGATTATATAAGATTCTTTTATGATCTATCTCTCCAGAAATATCTCTTATTTTATACATGTCTTCATTAAATACCAAGAATAATTTCTGACTCAAGATATGCTCATCGATTAGTCAAGAGTTTATGTTAGAAATTTTATCAGTAAGACCATGTGTGTATCCTTATTGACATACATTTTTTCTTTACTATTATATATACTTATACCAACTTTGATTATCTGACTGATTAATCTGATTAGTCACTAGTAGAATAACAATTTGATTATCCGAATTTTAAATAATTTGATTATCAAAGTGAGAAACTAATACAACATAAGCAAATAAGCCATCAATAGAACTTTCCAATTACTGCGAATAAATTGATTGACAATTATCGAGATTATTGAGATACTCCATCTAGACTAAAACTTTAATTAGGCATTGCAACAAGATTACGAAACTCGCTCTATATTATCCGCAGCCCTGGAATTTCATGACGAGCGAGTACGCGCGCGCGGGCTGCAGTTTTTCAGAAATTACACGTCCGGTCACGCTATGGTTATTCTGATCGCCGAGCATTATCCAACGCGTGTCCGCATTGCGTCAATGACTCCATCATTCTAGCAGGCTGAAATTCTTATAATTACGTAAGTGAATGTGTTGCGGTTAATTACCAAGGCTGCGTTCTGTTTTTGCGCAAATGTATCGGGATAATGATCGCTTTGATATACAAAGATAATTTAAAAAATACTGGAAATAATGACAAGTCCGCGAGCCACGATAACAATAAGACCTAATCACGCGATTGGAACGTCGTGATTTGTGTTTTGCGCCAACATAACGCAAGAAATCGGTAATACGGCGAGTCACGTGATATGTCAATGTTAAAGAGCGACGTGCTTCTATAAAGATATTGAAATTCTATAAAAACGAGATAAAGATTATTACTTACTTTTACAAATTATTGATAACCAAAATCTTCTTAAGACTAAATACTAATATGTTTAGAAAACATTTAATATTTTAACAGTCAAGTCTCTATAAATAATAATACAGAAGACTTATCGGTAACAATGATCGAAATTGTAATCGAATAGATAATTAATAATACAGAGTAATGATGTTTCGGTGTCGTTTAACTATAAGTTAATTTTTGTGTCGCATATTTAGAACGAATTAGAAACCAAATACACTTATCATTTTTACAAGGCTGACGAGATTAATCCGAAATCGCTAATTGAACACCTGATTACATAACAAATAAAACTGATATGGCGGTATATGCAAGAAATATTCTTACGAGCATTTTCTTCTATTTCGGTGGCGCGATTTAACACGATTAGTCGTGCGCGGTTGATCCGATTCGGACAAATGAGAACACGACGACGAGTCAATATCACGCGACCAGAAGTGGCGTATCTAATGAAGACAAGATAAGAATTACGCGCAGGATCGACCACTCGTTTGTATCATTTATTGAAAATCGATTCGACGAATCCTGTAATTTGCCAAGTAACATATTGATCCTTAAATAACAACCTACTTATATTTCTGATCTGATAATACTGAAATTAAAGTTTTCTCTTTAAAGCAAAATCTACCTTGATTTAAATAAAGAATATTTTGTTACTTATAGCTAAGAAGAGCTTATTTCGAACGAATTATGAACGAGTGATAATTCACGAATTGTGTCACGCTTAAAGATATGCATAATTTATAACAATAAATTAAATATAACTTATTTATATTTATAATCGTTTATAATTTGGAAATCTAAATCTATTATTTAACAGCAAAAAAATCAAAACAATAAATACAAACAACAACGACGACAAAAAATAAAGAGAAAGATATTTGAGAAATTACTAATAACATTAACTAAATTTGCTTGCAGCTTATGTATATATAAATAATATTTCATATATCACAAATAAATACATGTGTACATGTTTTGTTATACTATGATCAATCTAGACTAAAACTCTCTTCCCTAAGTTAGTCACATTTCGGCACGTAGGTCTGTCCAGACTATCCAGAAGTCACTCCGCCGTCGTCGGCATCGATTACACCAGCCTATAAAAGTGACGACGGAAACGTTCCATTCCCTCTTACCACGCGAGGAGAAAATCGTTGGAGGGCAGGCCGCGCCGGTCGGCCGACCGATAGGACTAACCTCGAGTTAGAAATTAATTAGAAAAGTGCGGGGAGAGACCGGCAGGCCGCGGGGATGCGCGGGGCCGTCAGGCAATCAACGAGCAGATGAATTAATGGCCGCGCCAACTACCCCTCCGAGATGCCCTTTTGGATACGTTTCCATTCGAGAAGTAGATTCTTATAAGCATCGGCATCAGGCACTGTACGGCGATCGACGTTTCCATCCCCTCGGTCTATCACACATATATACATACACCTACAAACAGAAAGAGAGACGTACAGTTGCACACACACACACACACACACATACTAATCCACCGGCATTATCAACCTTGCTGGGAGCGGGGTGCAACATCCCCGAATCTATCGGGCCGATTTTCCGCTCGGCAAGTTCTTCCTCTCGCCGGTAAAAACAATGACGGTTGTAGAAGCGAGACGAGAGCATGACGTACTCGGCCAAGTACGAGATGATTAAAGTGCTGCGCTCACCGAGAAAAAACTAGGATACGTCGTGCTGCGTGTATGGTCACAACGGCACATTCGGTTATTTTCTTGATTATCCGTCAGCGGATAGCTCTGTGCTCGCACACGAAATACTCTTCCACGAAAAGACACATTCTACGTTCGCGCATTACGAAACTGAGGAAAGAATAACGTACCGATGTTACATTCCTAATGAGCGCCAACGTAAACAATAATTACAATAGATGAAAAAGCAGATATTATTCGGTTGCCAATTTAGAATTCGCGCATATAACATTCGACCTACCTATTCGTACAACTAACATTACGTTAGAGCTATGTGTAATAATTACGCATGGTACTAAATCGATACCTTTATCGACGATAATCAATTTTTAAAATGCAAACACCTCGCGAGTTGCTAAAATTGTAGAAATTAATGGTTCGCCGGTATCGCTCTAAAGAGTTTAATCAACCGATTAGGAAAAATGTTTCTTCAGCAGTTGTTGAATTACTAATAAAAGTAGCGCAGACCGAGGTTGATGATAGAGGAGTAGACGCAGAATTTGAGGGTGAGACGAAGCTTAGCACACCTGTACGGGCAACGTGAACGTTATAAGTGTCGGTTATGCGGCATACACGATGCAATTGGATGGAGGGTTAATGCTCGCAAAGTCCGTCAATATTTCATGGGTAATTTCTCCCCTCGGGAGGCAGTGCCACGAGTCCGGAAACCATTGTGCAAAAGAAGGAGCAACCGAATCCTCGCATGTCCTGTCGGTCACCCCTCGTGTCGCACCGGCTCAGGGGTGCTTAATACATTGTCAAGTAACGTCCGAATGCGTTTAATGTGATCCCATGGATATCGTTAGCTGGCCTCGTCTTTCCGTTCCGACGCCTCAAAGACCAGACGATATTTGCGTAAAGATAAAATGCAGAATAGCTAACGTTGCTTCGTCGGGATCGAGTATAATCCTACAAGAAATCGTAAGACATAATCAATTAATAAAAGTATAATTAAATTAAATAATAAACATTATAATTATAATCGTGGTTACTACCGTAACAATTTCAATTTTAGATAGACTTGGAAAATATACTCACTATTTGTATAATAGCATTTGCGTAAAAAGTCTGTAACGGAAAAATTAATATAGCTTCCTAATTTCACTGCATTTGGTTGCAGTTTTTAATAAACTTATTTTTCACTAGATTATTGTTCTTTCCGCAGATTCTCCAATTGTATTCCAAATTTCCCAAGAATTCCTCGATACACCCTAAAAAACAGAACAGTTCTTAAAAAACAGAAATTTCAAACAATTAAAAACAATAACAATAACTAAATATTAAAAATAAACCCTGTTCTCCATAGTGCAAATGAGTCAAGGAATTTATATAATTCCTTCTTATACAAATTGTGATTATAACAAAGTCAGTTTGACCCACCCAGAGTTGTGATGCCATTCTTCTTCTACCATGAACCACTTTTTCCAACGTCTGTTAACTCTAAGGCTTGTTCCACAGTATGTCGCTGCTGGAACACAGTCGATGGTCCAATGACAGAGAATTTCTTTTTCAAAACGAGTTCTCTCCTCATTGGAACATCGATTGCGTTCCGACGTATTGTAGAACAAGCCTAACCGACCGTTACCTTCTATATTAAAAAATCCCATAACTTTGAATATTTGAAGTTAATCCCTTTAAATTGTATTCTCTATTATCTTTAACCGAAAAAATACGCATTGACAGTGAAACATACTGTCATTAAAGAAACACTTGCAATTCGTAAATTTATAGATAAAAATTTGAATGTTCGTCCGTGAAATTTTGCAGATGTCTCGCACGCATACATGATGTTTATTCTTTATTCGATAAATTTTATTCGTCAATTATCTCGATCGAGACTCCGTGATTCGGTTTCTCTTCGAGATTAATCGATTTCCGTCACGAACGCGTGGAAGTATACCCGTTGGCCCTTCGAAACGGACGGCACGTACAGCGAGCGAGCGAAACCGAGATTATAAAGCGTTTATAGCGTAGCTTCCCACCTCAGGGCGCTCGCTTCTGATCTGCATAAAAATAGGGGAGCACCGGGAGCAGGAGGGGACGAGCGGAGCGCAAGAACGGATCCTTAATACGAGATCAGATTATGATTTTGCGGGGGAGTCGGCCGACGAGATGGAGAGAAGCTGGTGGAGGTCTTTAAGAGTTTCGGTGTCGAGGGCTCGCCGTTCTCTCTCATCCACTTCTCTCCTTCTTCGTGATTAGAGGGATCGTGGTAACTCGTCGAATTTTGCGGCATCCGAAGAGAACGGATTTTTCGAATAGGCGAATCATCCTTGCATTCTACCTCGCTCGATATTCCACGTTTTGCACGCTCAGTAAGAACGAAATTAAACAACGAGTTAATACTTTTTCGATAATACAAAATACGGAATATTGTAATACATAAACTGAATTGTTAGTTTTTTTATATTCTCAAGGCAAATATTATGTAAATCTTATAGTATTACCCTAGCACTTCTAACAAAATTATTTAGACAAATATCTTTTCTGCAGCTGTATAATAATAATTACTAATATTTGTAATAATTATACATTTTTAATGCATTCAACAATAAGTTAACTATACAAATTGCATTAAAGGATGTTACACTTAATTCATATGTACATTTCTAGAAACGGTCGCGATGAAATAATACCATGGTCACGATTTTACGATATGCGCAAATGAAAATAATAGCGACAAAAAATACAAGCCAAGCCTGGACTATAATCTGCGATTCCAATCGGCCTACCAGCTTCGGTACTGAAATATCCGAGCCAGTGTTCCCGCCTTCGGACTTGAAGCTCGCATCGGTGGCGTATCGAGCGCGAATCGCATTATCGTTGCGCCGAAACTCCACGTGCATCGTAACACCCCGTGAAGCCGAATAAGAACGCGAATAAAAAGACAAGCGCGACGACGACGACAACGACGACGAAGAAGAAGAAGAAGAAGAAGGAAGAGCAGAAGAGGAAGAAGAGGAAGGAGAATCGAGCGTGCCGGTATAATGGCGCCGAGACGCGAAAGGGCGAAGCTAACGATATATCTTGGACTATTGTCTTGTGGGCCGCGACAGTCGCGGCCATTATATCAAGATTAACTCTCTTATTCCCTTGGCGAAGGTATGGCTTTCGTATAGAAGGGCATATAGAAGTACACAGGCTCCCGAGGGAGGACGGGAGGTGGAACGGCCGGGAGGTAGAGGTTGCAAGCAGGCCTTATGGCACGTACACACAAACCACCCACACTTGGACGACAACGACGAGAACGAGCGCGAGAGGGACGAACGTAAGAGAGAGAAAGAGAGAAAGAGAGAGATGAAAAGATAGAAAGGAGAGAATGAGAGAGAGGAGACACAAGAGGAGGAGGAAGAGGGCCATTGGTGTGTTCACGGTGTTCCCGAGACGGCATACGGGAACGGGGGTGTATGCTAGGCATCCGCAGAAGAGGACATTATAAGGAGTTATGAGGTCCTGCCTCATACGTGAGCATCCTTGCCTTTGCCTCCTCACCACCGTCCTCTTCCCCTTCTCCTCTCTCACTCAGCCTTCTTTTATCTCTCTCTCTTTACCAACAGCGTCTCCTCCACCCTCTTCTCGCAACTGCGGATCCTTATACACAAGATCTGTGGCGGTTCTTAATGTCCTCTCCCTTTTAATGCCCCGCTCGGTCTGCCCTCGAGGTCGAACCACGAACATTTCTGCCCACCGCCTTCTTTTTCGTGGCCCGATATTGAGTTATACGCCACGCGTATTTATCGTTCAAAATCCTTCTGTAAAGGACTGCAGGAGAGATGTGGGAGAAAGAAAGCGAAACACGAAGAAGAGCAAAGAGCAGAAATCGGCCTGGATTACATACGGGTTATAGGCGAAGAAACATAGAAAAAGAAGGAGACATAACAGAGAAAAGGTAAAACATTTGTAAAGATTAACCGAGATTTTTTGTAAATCTTCCATCTTTTGCATAAGTCAGTTCATCCGAAACCATGTTTAATTATCAAAGTACACGAAATAAATTAGCTTCTTTCCTTTATATTAAAATAAAATAAAAACATTTTTGTTCTAGTTTTGTGTATTAATATTGATTTAAATATATAAGTTTTTTTTTAATGAGATATTTCTTATTGCATACCTGTCGTGTGTTTAAAATCAATACATAACGATCAACTTTATGTTGCGATTCTTATGAATAGATAAATTCGATATTATCACAGGAAGATTGCGTAACGAGACTCAGTCTCGAACTAGAAAGATACTCGTGCAACACTGAGAGAAAGGTTTTGTTACTATGTGAACAACCAACATTTTTTGCTGTAAGAGCTAATTAATTTTGCAATAATAGCAAAACCTTTTGTTGTAATAGCAAAGTTTTGCTAAACTTTGTTATTGCAATAAAAGTTTTGCTGAACTTGACTATTGCAACAAAAGGTTTTGCTATTATTGTACAATTAATTAGCTTTCGCAGCAAACAATGTTGGTTGTTCACATAGTAACAAAACCTTTCTCTCAGCGCAGAAACTCGACCGATAGAAAATGGACCAACTGGATCCTAGTGAATTTTACTGCCCAGGGTTATAGTTTTGACGAGTACAATATAGAATTGCGATGCGTGTTCCGACATAAGGTTCAAATCGTTGTCTTCTCTTTTCGGCTCGACGACGACGGCAAGTTTGCTAGTTCACATTGTTTTCATCCTTGTGTTACGGGGGCATCTACCAACGCCGACAATATTGTTCTCTTTTTTTCCCTTCCTTGTTTTTTCCTTCAGTTTTCTTTCTCGATCTCTAACCACACAAACTGTGCTATAACAATGAATGCAAACTACCTTCTTCTCCTCCCCCCCCTCTCTCTCTCTCTCTCTCTCTTCACTATCTTTTTCACGCCCTTCTACTCCGACTAGGCTCAATGCCATTGAAACCTATAAATTTCACACGTCACAAATCTTTCCAATATGAGATCCGCAAGTGAAGATCGTGCGATCGTAGAAGCGTCCAAGATCCGCAGCGTGTCGACTTTAAAGGTGACTGTGACGCTTTACGATTCGGCGTGACGACATACCTCGGTTAGATAGTTGTTACCGCGATACACTGGATGCTCCTCAGAATCTGAAGTCTGTCGTAAAAAGAATAATAAAAGTTCGAAATGTACAGACAAAATAGAAAAGAGCTAACGGATAGAAACACTTTTAAAGACATACAGATTTTTATAACACATTTAGAGACACAATTAAGGAAAAACTATCACTAACATATAATGTATCTATCTATTTATTTTACGTTATGTTTTGCAGACATTTGTAAAAATATAAAAAAGTTCCTGTAGCAATTAGTCAATTACGACATTTTGAGAGAGAAAATGAGATCAATTGCACAGAAACTGAAGGTACACGGAAAAAACGATATGGTTGCCACATCCAGAAAGAAATAGTAACATTTGGCGCAGCTATATCTGGTGGTTGTCACACCCACATTGATGTGGTGTCTTAACTATATCATAGTTGCTGTTCGTTACAATATCTGAAGTATTATTTTAATAATATTTTATTGTTTTTTTTTTAACGTCTTCTGTCCGTCCTCCGTCTGCTCTTCGTCCGTCTTTCATTGTTTGTTATGCTTTTGTTTCTTTTTTCTCTCTCTCTGCCGTTTTCCTTTCTTTGTAAAAGATTCGTTCCCCTAAAATGTATCATTTCATTTAAGTCGTTCACCTTGCGGATTCGCACAAAACTGCTATTAGGCAAAATTCAGCATTAAAAGGTATTTTAAGATATCTTTTGGTTCTTTTGGTGAAAAGATCTTTTAAACGGCCTATTCATGCATATTAAATATATCTAACGTTCATCTTTCGTCACGCAGAATCAAGATTTATAAAATTTAATACAATAAACTCAGAACTTTTTAAGAAAAGTTAATGGATTTTACAGATTTAAAATTATTAATTTAGACTACTAGTTGATTTTCCACAGACCAAAAAGTTTTGAAAATTGTAGTGTGCGAAAATTAATTAAACTTAAAAAGAACAAGCGTAAAAACTAAAAAGCTATTTCATATCGCTTACATAAAGTTTAAATTTCGCGAAATGGTTTTTGCGAAATGGAAAAATTTAGAAAAAAGGAAAATAAATGTCGCATAAACTGACCAAGAAGAATAAAATGCGCCAATGAGATATGGCATTGGCTTTGCTAACAAGGAAATCCACGGAATTGTCTCCCTCTAATTTTGATGAGCTTTTAGTATTTTTTTTATAAAAACAAAAAAATTAAAATAAAAAAAATGTTATTTTATCATTGTCCTAAAGTGCTCTTTAAACCATTCAACTTTAAGCACAATAAAGTGTGCTATTGTGTCACTCCTTGGAAAATAAAAACCTTTAATTAATATCAACAACATTAAATAAATTTTAATAACAAAATGACTGAAGGTTAGGCAAAGGACTTGTTCTTTCATATAAAATTTATAACTGTAATAAAACTAGTTCTTTTTTAACTATTAAATTATTATTACAATCTTTTATTTTTATGAAATTGAAAATGTTCTGCGAAAAAAATACAAAAACTCACTTAAAGTTGTGATAATGTTATTCTGCATGATTCCGTTTTTTCGTTATTTTGTAAACGTAGCGTCTCTTTAGATATTACGTTATAGATACGATTCAACTAGTGATATATGTATTGCTTATTAGTCATCCCAAGTAGATAAATAAATACAATCACTGTTCAGCATTAAACAAACTACAATAAACTAGATTTGGAGACAAAAGAGTCATTTTATTGAGTAAATAAAATGTAATACTTGCAATAATAACGTAAATGTTTACAAACCAAAAACTAATTATAGATCATAGAATTTTTTTACCGACAGGTCATTAATTTATTTTAAAACATCATACAATATAATAAAATACAAATTCTAAAAAAATCCATGCAAAGCAAGAAGAAAGCAAGCTATTAAACGACGCATTAGTTTTTATTGGTGAAATTTGAATGAGTAGAAAGTTCTGAAATAAAACTTAAAGGAAAGCATCTTTCTAAAGAATCCCTTAGAGATCTTAAATCTTGTCTTAAGAAGATGCATATTAAGTACCCAATATATCATATTTCAATAGTTATTTATCAGTTCGATGTGTGGTATAAATCTGTGAAACTATTATCAAAGAAACAATACGTTCTTTACATCATACATGATTTATTGAAGACTTCGTCTATTCTTTGTCTTTTCTTATTTCAGGAAATATTGAAGAAACTAAAGTAAGGGTTACTGTGTGAACAAAAACGAATTGTCCTTTTTGGATACATCTAATTTAAGTACATTTTTTTATGAAATAAAAATAAGCCCGAGGAAAAACAGGAAAAAAAAGTTTCTTTTATGGACGAAACCATATCGAAACCATATCAAAAGTTTGAAAATTTTGGCCGATTCAAGGTTGTGATGCAATAAAACAACAAACAATCAATTGTTTGATGAAATTAACGCGTAGGGTAAACTCGGGTAAGATTGACTATAGAAAACAAATGATCAACCTATGTTCTTTCAATCTAACTCGCTATGAAACATCGAATAAACATGGGTTAGCCATCTTTCGTCTATGGCCATCTTACCCCAATTTACCCTAAAACAAAGCATCTCGGAAAAAGTTTCCACTTCTCAATCCGTGGGACCTTCGAAAGAAGACAGTGCACAACGAACAATTATTTTTCAATTAAACAATGTACTTAAAAATTTACGTCTTTTTATATTGAGAAATTAATGGTTCGAGAGACGCATGTGAGTGACGATTCTGATGATTGTTTAATTACAGACCTGGAGCGACGTACCTCGTCTGAAAATCCGTCCAAGTCTGGAATCATGAAATATAAGACTCAGAAGAATGTCTCTAAGAGTGGTAATTCTCCTTCGGTAAGAAAAAAACCTATTTTACATATTTCACATTATTTCATCTATTCTCGATACGACGTACGCAAACAAAATGCTGATTGCAGAATTTTTCTCCTACACCTAGCAAGATGCTTCAGGAGAAACGCTGTAAATAAGATCAAAATTATTTGCAGTTTATTATTATATATTGCGGTTTGTTAGTTCAAACAGCGCAACTTCCGCGATAGTGTCACGTGTACGGGCTCGAGTCAAGCGTATAAGGGTTCAAATCTATTGCGAAAAAGTGCAAATGACAGAAAAGTATCAAAATGGTAGTGTACCTGTTTTACTCCGTATCCGTCAGGTTCGAAACATCGAGACAAACGAAAAGAGATGACTTTGTATATGGCTTTCCCACGATCTTTCCACATTTTTACAACTTTTAAAGGTATAAAATTAAATAAAAGGTATAAAATTCTAAGAATTAGGGTTTTAGAAAAACCGTTTTAGAGAAACGTTAGAGAGCGGTCACATCGGTTTTCCCTTGTTAAGGTTAATAACCTCGACCAACTAAGCTTAGTTACCTGCATGCAAAGAATAGAAACTCATTTCAATGCCCATCAGAATAGATTTAAACAATTTTGTGAACAGATTTTGAACCGAACCTTTTACGAGGGGAAGACAAGTGAGGCGAATACACTGTCTATCACTGTCAAAAACACTATCAAGAATACAGAAAGCTCATCAAGAATGTGCTAAACATCACGGCAACGAGTCTGTTCGTCGGCATCCCCGTATGCAGCAAGTGGATCATCAGATGCAGAGATAACGCGATATTCTTTGTTTTACGTTAATTTTTTAATCGTGCATAATGTTTTTAATATCTGTAAATGAAATATAAGTTTCTATTGTATATGAATATATTGTCATATCGATATATGACAATATATCGATCATAGTATAATCATATATATGCATTGCATCTTTTCGAGGACGCGATACTTCGCTCTACGGATTCTCCAATTGTGTTATATCGCATCTCTCGAGTGTCGATGTCGCAGTTCACTTTTGCTTGAAAGAATTCTATTGACTTTGCAATCCCCCTCCCCTTTTTATCACAAATAACATCGTCTTTTAATTATACTGGTTAAAAAAATGATTGCACCACTCATTATATTTTTTGTAAAGTTAGAGCTTCTGAAAGCGTACGCATGACAATTAGGTATGTTGATACACTACACACATTTCAAACGTTTGATTATACATTTGGTTACACCATGATCCTTGCAACGTTCACATTTGCAAAATTTCCAAGATTATGAAGTACTCGGCCCGGCTATCGAAAGTGTGAAGGAATTCACAAAATTATACTATGAGTATGGGACAACCAAAGAGATGTACGTAACAAGATGTAAGTACGAAAATGCCAAATATATTCGCCTTTTTTTGCCTCAATACACCATAACTCCGCGAAAAAAAATTTTACGGATCAATCTTCAAGAAATCTCGTGACATATAAGCGTGAGATAGCGTGAAATCGCATTTTGACTCCACGAATATATATTTGGAAGGGTAAAAGCCATAGGTGGTGTAAGTCAAATTTTTAAAAATATTGATTTACACCACTATGGCTTTTATCCCTCCATATGTGTCCAAATCGACTGTGTGTGATGAAAGCGATCAGCCGATAGGGGCAAAACCGATTACCCATTCACCTCATTGTCTTTTACTCATAAAAGTTCAATCCTCTTTATGAAATCGAAGTATAAATTACATGGGATGACAGTCAAGATTGAACGCGGGACTCGTTAACTAAGAAATGATCACTTTCATACAAAGCCAATTTTACATCGGAAGAAATTAAATTAATGCCTTTGCTGACTGTAAGACTCTACGAAAAGTAAATTTACCCCTATCAAGTTAGCCCCCCCACCATCGCAAAAAAAATCCGCACCTATTAAAAAATTTAGTGCTAATTATGTGCTAATTTGTTGCTCTAGTCCGGATTTTGTTGCTCAAACCGTTTAGCAGGAAATCGCGATCGAAATGGGTGGGGCCAGCTTGTCGTCAAGCTAGCCCCCCCCATAATGAAAAACCTATATAGAGTGCTCAAATCCAAAAAACAAATACACCAGAATTTGTTGCTTTTTTGTTGCTCCAAGATAGCGTGAAAACATTTTTGAAATATAACGTTTTTTTAGAAAATACGTATATCCGAATACTTAACAGACAGCACTATATTGACTACATCTTAAAAAACGTTATATTTCCAAAATGTTTTCACGCTATCTTACAGCAACAAAAAAGCAACAAATTCTGGTATAAACGTTTTTTCGATTTGAGCACTCTATATATTTTTTTTCGCATGTGGGGGGGCCAGCTTGACACAGTGCTAGCCCCACCACATACTAAAAAACACATATAGAGTGCTTCAAATCCAAAAAACAAATACACCAAAATTTGTTGCTTTTTTGTTGCTTTAAGATAGCGTAACAAATTTTCGAAATATGAGGTTCTGTAAACAATGCCACTAATAAATACTGCATCTTCGACCGTCATCTATGACTTCGATGCCTAAGAACTAAGTAAAGAAATTTGTTGCTTGGCTCTTTTTGGTCTTAAAATATTGTATGGACCGTGCCCTATCAGAATATGCAACTTGCGATTTTGTTGCTCGCCCCTAACTGCCAATAAACAAATTATTTATCTCCGCGTCGACCGTTATCTACGACTTCCGTGGCTAAAAGTTAAGTAAAAGAATTTGTTGCTCGGGTCTTTTTGGTCTTAAAATATTCTATGGACCGTGCCCTACCAGAATATGCAACGTATGATTTTGTTGCTCGCCCCTAACTGCCAATAAACAAATTATTTATCTCCGCGTCGACCGTTATCTACGACTTCCGTGGCTAAAAGTTAAGTAAAAGAATTTGTTGCTCGGGTCTTTTTGGTCTTAAAATATTCTATGGACCGTGCCCTATCAGAATATGCAACTTGCGATTTTGTTGCTTGCCCCTAACTGCCAATAAACAAATTATTTATCTCCGCGTCGACCGTTATCTACGATTTCCGTGGCTAAAAGTTAAGTAAAAGAATTTGTTGCTCGGGCCTTTTTGTTATTTAAATATTCTGTGGACCGTGCCCTACCAGAATATGCAACGTATGATTTTGTTGCTCGCCCCTAACTGCCAATAAACAAATTATTTATCTCCGCGTCGACCGTTATCTACGACTTCCGTGGCTAAAAGTTAAGTAAAAGAATTTGTTGCTCGGGTCTTTTTGGTCTTAAAATATTCTATGGACCGTGCCCTATCAGAATATGCAACTTGCGATTTTGTTGCTTGCCCCTAACTGCCAATAAACAAATTATTTATCTCCGCGTCGACCGTTATCTACGACTTCCGTGGCTAAAAGTTAAGTAAAAGAATTTGTTGCTCGGGTCTTTTTGGTCTTAAAATATTCTATGGACCGTGCCCTATCAGAATATGCAACTTGCGATTTTGTTGCTTGCCCCTAACTGCCAATAAACAAATTATTTATCTCCGCGTCGACCGTTATCTACGATTTCCGTGGCTAAAAGTTAAGTAAAAGAATTTGTTGCTCGGGTCTTTTGGTCTTAAAATATTCTATGGACCGTGCCCTACCAGAATATGCAACGTATGATTTTGTTGCTCGCCCCTAACTGCCAATAAACAAATTATTTATCTCCGCGTCGACCGTTATCTACGACTTCCGTGGCTAAAAGTTAAGTAAAAGAATTTGTTGCTCGGGTCTTTTTGGTCTTAAAATATTCTATGGACCGTGCCCTACCAGAATATGCAACGTATGATTTTGTTTGCTCGCCCCTAACTGCCAATAAACAAATTATTTATCTCCGCGTCGACCGTATCTACGACTTTCCGTGGCTAAAAGTTAAGTAAAAGAATTTGTTGCTCGGGTCTTTTTGGTCTTAAAATATTCTATGGACCGTGCCCCTATCAGAATATGCAACTTGCGATTTTGTTGCTTGCCCCTAACTGCCAATAAACAATTATTTATCTCCGCGTCGACCGTTATCTACGATTTCCGTGGCTAAAAGTTAAGTAAAAGAATTTGTTGCTCGGGCCTTTTTGTTATTTAAATATTCTGTGGACCGTGCCCTACCAGAATATGCAACGTATGATTTTGTTGCTCGCCCCTAACTGCCAATAAACAAATTATTTATCTCCGCGTCGACCGTTATCTACGACTTCCGTGGCTAAAAGTTAAGTAAAAGAATTTTGTGCTCGGGTCTTTTTGGTCTTAAAATATTCTATGGACCGTGCCCTATCAGAATATGCAACTTGCGATTTTGTTGCTTGCCCCTAACTGCCAATAAACAAATTATTTATCTCCGCGTCGACCGTTATCTACGATTTCCGTGGCTAAAAGTTAAGTAAAAGAATTTGTTGCTCGGGTCTTTTTGTTATTTAAATATTCTGTGGACCGTGCCCTACCAGAATATGCAACGTATGATTTTGTTGCTTGCCCCTAACTGCCAATAAACAAATTATTTATCTCCGCGTCGACCGTTCTTTACGACTTCCGTGGCTAAAGTTAAGTAAAGAATTTGTTGCTCGGGTCTTTTTTGTTATTTAAATATTCTGTGGACCAGTGCCCTACCAGAATATGCAACGTATGATTTTGTTGCTTGCCCCTAACCTGCCAATAAACAAATTATTTATCTCCGCGTCGACCGTTCTTTACGACTTCCGTGGCTAGAAAGTTAAGTAAAAGAATTTGTTGCTCGGGTCTTTTTGGTCTTAAAATATTCTATGGACCGTGCCCTACCAGAATATGCAACGTATGATTTTGTTGCTCGCCCCCTAACTGCCAATAAACAAATTATTTATCTCCGCGTCGACCGTTATCTACGAATTCCGTGGCTAAAAGTTAAGTAAAAGAATTTGTTGCTCGGGTCTTTTTGGGTCTTAAAATATTCTATGGACCGTGCCCTATCAGAATATGCAATTGCGATTTTGTTGCTTGCCCCTAACTGCCCATAAACAAATTTATTTATCTCCGCGTCGACCATTATCTACGATTTCCCGTGGACTAAAGTTAAGTAAAAGAATTGTTGCTCGGGCCTTCTTTGTTATTTAACTATTCTGTGGACCGTGCCCTACCAGAATATGCAACGTATGATTTTGTTGCTTCGCCCCCCTAATCTGCAATAAACAAATATTTTATCTCCGCGTCGACCGTTATCTACGACTTCCGTGGCTAAAAGTTAAGTAAAAGAATTTTTTGTGCTTCGGGGTCTTTTTGGTCTTAAAATATTCTATGGACCGGCCCTACCAGAATATGCAAAGTATGATTTTGTTGCTTGCCCCTAACTGCCAATAAACAAATTATTTACTCTCCGCGTCGACCGTCTTTACGACTTCCGTGTCTAAAAGTTAAGTAATAAAGAATTTGTTGCTCGGGTCTTTTGGTCTTAAAACTATTCTACGGACCGTGCCCTACCAGAATATGCAACGTATGATTTTGTTGCTCGCCCCTAATGCCAATAAACAATTATTTATCTCCGCGTCGACCGTTATCTACGACTTCCGTGGCTAAAAGTTAAGTAAAAGAATTTGTTGCTCGAGGTCTTTTTGGTCTTAAAATATTCTATGGACCGTGCCCTACCAGAATATGCACGTATGATTTTGTTGCTCGCCCCCTAACTGCCAATAAACAAATTATTTATCTCCGCGTCGACCGTTATCTACGACTTCCGTGGCTAAAAGTTAAGTAAAAGAATTTGTTGCTCGGGTCTTTTTGGTCTTTAAAATATTCTATGGACCGTGCCCTACCAGAATATGGCAACGTATGATTTTGTTGCTCGCCCCTAACTGCCAATAAACAAATTATTTATCTCCGCGTCGACCGTTATCTACGACTTCCGTGGCTAAAAGTTAAGTAAAGAATTTGTTGCTCGGGTCTTTTTGGTCTTAAAATATTCTATGGACCGTGCCCTATCAGAATATGCAACTTGCGATTTTGTTGCTTGCCCTAACTGCCAATAAACAAATTAATTTATCTCCGCGTCGACCGTTATCTACGATTTCCGTGGCAAAAAGTTAAGTAAAAGAATTTGTTGCTCGGGTCTTTTTGGTCTTAAAATATTCTAGGACCGTGCCTACCAGAGATATGCAACGTATTATTTTGTTGCTTCCGCCCCTCTAACTGCCATAAAAAAATTATTTATCTCCGCGTCGACGTTATCTACGATTCGTGGCTAAGTTAAGTAAAAGAATTTGTTGCTCGGGTCTTTTTGG